>JBBMKE010410594.1:0-11657 GCA_037834125.1 Lippia alba | reverse complement strand
ACTTCAGTAAGGTTGTGTTATTAAGATCATCCCTGGTACCAGAATCCTTGACGTCCTTTGGATTTTTATCCATGGAAGTCGGTGTGAGTTTACGTGAACCGTCAATTACATAGTTGCATGCTATCCCCGAAGGGAAATTATCTTCAAGCACTTTGTGTCCCCGCTTTCCAGTTGCCTCCGTTATATCCTGCAAATAAAGCAAATACCCTTCTCGTCCATGAGAGATCTGATGTAATATCCGGGTATTCATACCATTGTAATGACATTTGGGAGATAGCTTATTATAACTAAAGATTTTCCACCATCCATTAACAGCAACTGTTGTACTAGTGGTCTCGGATTCCTGGATAGACTTTGTTTCTCCCTGCCGAATCTGAAAATAAGGCCATACCTTGATCGGCTCGATCTGGTTAGTGATATCCTCCTTATTATTAATCAAAGAATTAAACTGATCATGCAAATCATGCAGACTAATTTTAAATATACAAACAGTGTTATGCACTAAATTGATACACAAAAGAACATTACCTGCATTATTAGGATTGGCAGGCCATCTCTATACAAAATGTAACTCAGAGTCATCTCCTTCTAATATTTGCAATTATCGTTGTCTTTCAATTCGTTAAACATCTCTTATTATAATAAACACTTCAAATTGTAGGTTTTAAGATTGAAATTCTTGGCATGTTAGTTTCACACGCTTTAGCAATATGTAATTAAAAACATTCCATTTGTCAAAATTTATAATGTGAATTAACTTATTGTCTTTCAATTCGTTAGACATCTCTTATTATAATAATTATTTCAAATTGTATGCAAATTTGATATCTTATATTATTAAATTGAATACAATTAATTAATATATTAATATTAAAAGAATCATTATTGAATTATACATATTTTTAATCAATTAAATAAGTCTTAATTCTCCTCTATAAAAATTCTTGTTTTAAGTCAATAAACACTTTTTTAATATTTTTAAATTAATAATTAATAATATATATTTACATCATTATCCCTGATTAAAATTATTAATATAATTATTATGATGATATTTTGGCCAACTTAAAAGTTCTAAAAAACCAAAAATCCAACTCATGATTTTAATTGTTATTTTTGATTAAACAGACATGTGACCGTCATGGAGTTTTCTTCGAGGTCACCCTCTTTTATTAATTAGAATAGTCTCACGTCAAAAGAAGAAAACAACAAAATTCAAACTTGCAATTAGAATCACTGTACGTCAAAAGAAGGCAAAAAAAAAAATAAAAAAATTCAAATTATTGATTCGATATAAGTGTTTTTGTTTTGTTTTATTTTGGTTGAATATATATTAAAGAATCAACAACTGGTTTTTGAGTCTTCTAATTTTGTGTTGCCCTCCCTAAAAAACAAATTATATATAGTCTTGTGATTTTATATTGTCCTCCGTAAAGAAGAAATTGTATGTAGTAGTACTCTATCATTCTTGTTTATTTGTTCTAAGCTAATTTATTAATTGAATTGTACACAACTTTCTTTCTCCTAAACATATAAAACATAATATTAGAATATTATTAGAAATAATTTATTCAAAAGCTTATAAGATTATAATTATATAGCGTTTTATAATTAAAGAAAGACTTATACAATTATATTTTGATTGGAATTACATGAAGATAATTAAGAGTTTGATTAGAATTAAACATCCTAAAAGAATATTTATATATTTAGTATTTTACAAAATTACTCTTAGTTGTATTTTACTAAAAATCTTACAATAAGGGTATTTTGACCAATCACAAAAAGAATATTTATTTATCAATTTAGTATTTTATAAAAATATCCTTAATTGTATTTTATTAAAAGACTTACAATAAAGGTATTTTGACCAATCCCAAAGTTTTAAGAAAATAAAAACCCAATTTGCACTTTATCAGTTAGTTTTAAATAAATTTTATTATTTTATATACTTACTTAATAAATTTAAATATCAATAGTGCCTAACATAACTAAATAAACATAATATGTAATTTTTAATCAATCATTTTGATTTTGAAAAATTACACATATAAAATCATTTGTATAAAATATTTATTTTAAGATTGAAGAATAATAATATCTAATAAACCAGAAACTACACAATTAACACATATTATGAATACTCGAAGTTATCATCAAAATGAATCAATTAAAGTGAAACGATAGTTATAGTACATGTAGATGCAACACAAGTCTTAATTTAAATACTTCATGTTATAATGCAAATTAAATTAATTAAAATGAGAGACAAAACTAAGATGCATGTAGATGCAATATGAAATGTTTTTTATTCTTGACTTATTCCTTTTGATTTTTCTAAATTCATTTACTAATGGTCAAGTTCACTGCGTTCCAAATTTTTTGGGCGTCGCAATCCCCTCTCCTCCCTAAGAGGATATGATTTCCAAAACTAATTTATCTAAAATTCCAATAATGTTCATTGTCTTAAACCTCTTTTATTTAAGTGTTCATCTGGTTGACTTTTCGTATTATATATTTTTTTATATTCAACCAATGTTTGGTTGTGATGTCTTGTACTTTTACTTTATTAAATTTTTCCGTATTTCTGTTCAATGATATTGTTTTTAAGGAAAAATATCATTTTTCGTCTTCTGCAGATGGTCTTTTTCGATTTTGGTCCCAAACTTTTCACTCTTATCAAATTGCATCCTTTATATTTTAAAAAAATCTCAATTTCAATCCTTTAGCTAATGAAAGTTATTTTTTAATGGAAAAAGGCGCGTATCACTTTCGCGCCCAGAATAAATGTGAGCGACGCGTGAGTGACACGCACCTTTTTTGGTTGATTTTTAACGTCTGTTAGTAAACTGACTAAAATTGAGATTTTTTGAAACATAAAGGATGCAATGTGATAAATGCTAAAAGGTCAAAACTAAAATCGAACAAGAGCATCTCTAGAGGACGAAAAATGATATTTTCCCTGTAACGCCCCCAATTTTTCTAAATCATGAAACCAAGAATATTCTGAAAAGGATATTTGTTAGGTGGTATATTGTCTACATTATCCGGGGACATAATAGTCATGTTTGTGTTGTCACGGTGATATCTATCTGCATCCAAACTACTCCGTGATATTTCTACTACTACAGATTCCAAATTATCAGGTAACGCGACACGTGTGCGTTTGAGAGAATCAATAATTAATCAATTTAATTATATACTTGGTAAAATTATAAAATTCTCATACATTAGAATTAATTATAATAATGTGAATTATTTGAAACTTGTGAAAATTCAGCAACATTTATATTTGATTAACATTTGAAATAAATGATTGAACGTGACTTGATTGCTCAATTGCCTTAATTGATCATTTTCATAATTTTGGGGACCTAAATGCATGAGATACATGGACTTAAGTGATCATATATTATGAGACTTGAACTTGAGTGTAAAACTTAATAATTGAGGGGCTTGTATGAAAAAATTTGGCTTTGATCATATATCATGAAAGAAAGGTGCAAACTTCATTCCATTCAAACATACACACATACATTCTTCCCTCTCTCTCTCGGTAGAACATCAAGGAAGCATAAAAAATTGGAAAATTTCACTTCTAAGCCAAGGATTAGGCATAATTGATCCATCAAGCTCCTATCATCATTTCCATCATCTTCATCTTCATCCTTTCGTCATTTAAGGTATATGATCATGGTTATGTGGAAATTCATAAATCTATGCTAGGGCTAGGGTTGTGGTTTTGGTGGTGATAACTTGTGATTAGTTGCTAGGAACATGATTATAAGCTAAGGAATTGAATTCCATGATTGATTTTTGAATTACTTGATGATATGCTTATGATCACGTATGGGTTCAAAGTTGGGGAAAATGATGATATATGCTTGGATTGATGCTTGAGGATGGATTTTATTGAGTGATAGGTGTATATGCATGTTTGTGAGTGGTTTTGCTGCATTGGAAGTGTTGGAAAATGATTATTGTTGAGGTTGGAGTATAAACCCGAGAGCTCCCCTGTTTTTGCTTCCTTTTTTCAAAACTGGGTAACGGGGAACGACCCTTTCGATTTTCTTCTTCAGTAGGAACGACCGTTCCCAGTCGAGAGTGGCAGTCACGCACCATGGGAATGACCATTCCCATTTTGAATTAAAGCCCGAAAGGGTCGTTCCCATGTGTCTGGCAGGGCTAAAACCTTCTGTATAAAATTTTGCCATTTTGCATCTTTGGCTTATTTGACCCCAAATTGTTTTCATACGATACATTTCATGTAGAAATAAGATTATTTAATGTCGCATTCCAAATTTCACTTCGTCTCGTTGCATTTTGCCATTTGTCACTATTTGGTACATTGAGTCATGTCTCATTATGCTTGTCTTTGTTGCACAGACGAGCTTCCAGCTGACGACGAGCAGGCTCTGTGAGCTGTATTCTCGGTAGTTGTCTACACAGGTGAGGTTTATTCCTAGATACATAGAACGGATACAACCCTTTAGTGCGAATTTTGGCCAAAATGTATATTATATCTATTATCTTTCAAAAAATGTTAAGTATTGCAAAATGAATCTTTCTCAAAATATTGTTCATGTTCATGATTTGGGAGTAAACCCTGTATAGCATTGTGGGCCCGAGAGTTAGTTTGTGAGCTAACCGGGAAAGCAGGGGCTGACGGGCAACTCATATACTACTCTCACCAATTGGGATGAACCCTGAATTCACCAGGAGGTTTGGTGAAGGAAGGAATCCCGTGCGTGGGAATCATGTTCCCGATGTGCACCATGATTGGATAATTGGGTCTTGCAAACCCGATTATTACCCGAGGAGGGGAGGAGGTTACATGAAACTACTAATTGTGCATAGTAATGAATCGCATGATCACTTATACATTGAAATAAAACATTAGTTTCATTCACTACTGGATGTTGGTTGGAGAATTACCCAACTCGCCAGGCCACAAATTGATTGATTGTAATCTTAATTAATTACTAAATTTGATCGTTGTAATCTCGGGCAATGTCAATCTTTTTATTGAACTTATATTAGATATTGTCGTTATTTCAAAACTTCACCTGAGGTTATAACTTGCATGTATGTGCGCTTATATTTATATAACCCCTCACTCAGTCTTCCATAGACTGACGCCCCACCAATTTCAGTCTTTTCAGGTGCATACTAGGCGGGAATTGGAGTCTTTAGTCCGTGTCTATCATTGGTCGCACAATTTTTGGTATTGATGCATATTATTGTATATGTGGAGCTTTACTGTATATATTGTTATGAAACTTGGAGGCCGGTGTGCTGTTGACAATGTTGTACATATTCAGCATGATGGTTATGATATGGTTATATTATGCATGTTTTGGTATGATTTGATTGGTCACAGGGTTAGTTTCCGCTTAGCATGATTGATTTTCTATTGTCACCATTTCGCTATACGTTCGATTCATGTATGGATTTCTCATTTCATATGTGAATTGAGCTATAGTGCGGAGGATGTGACGTTCTGTCGTTAAGGGTGTTACAATCAGCGATTAGTTGGGAAACTGGTCTATCTGTCCCACACTCGGACAGATGTAGCATGTGCAGTAGGGGTTCCCAGTCGATTCATTCACCGGCCTCAGAGGGAGCATATAGATGCAATAGTTAGAGTATGTCACTACTTGAAGGGGTCTCCAAGGAGAGGTGTCCTATTCTAGAAATATAGACACTTGGATATTGAGGCATATCCCGATGCAAATTGGGCAGGAAATCTGATTAACAGAAGATCAACTTCTGGTAACTTTACACTAGTGGGAGGAAACTTGGTGACTCGGAGAAGTAAGAAACAGACGGTTGTGGCTCTTTTGAGTGCAGAGGTAGAGTTTCGGGTATTGCACGTGGAGTGACTGAAGTCCTATATCTGAGGAAGTTGCTCGCAGAAATTGGTTTTACTACAACACGTGCCAGCAAGTTATGGTGTGACAACTGGGTCGCTATAGCATATCAGAAAACCCGGTACAACATGATCGCACAAATCACGTAGAGATGGACAGGCATTTTATCAAAGAGAAGTTGGAAGAACGAGTTATTGGCATTCCTTTTGTGCGGTTTAAGGATAAGTTAGCAGACATCTTGACAAAAGCAGTGAATGAAAGAATTTTCAGTGAAGTCTTGAACAAGTTGAGCATCGTTGACCCGATACTGACTTAGAGAGGACGTGTTAGGAAAGTATGTAATTAGGGATTTGTATTTATCCGCCTATAGTTGACTTACCGTGTTTAAGACGGACTCTGTCGAGTAGTATATATTGTAAGTTTGTAAACTAGTTGTATGTTGTGTAATAAGAAAAGCTTCTCAAACCATGTTTTCTTCAATAGCTATCAATTCGAACCCAAGACTCACAAAGATCCCTTCTTCATTTCTTCCAGCATATTATTCTTCTTGGCTTCTCTTCATATATAAATTTCGAATGATATTGTAGTGACACCTCAAATCACGCAATATTGGGTCTAAATACAATTCATTTGATAAATATAAAGGATAATTCCCGATGCCTTCCATCTTTAGACCTTTCATACGTTTTGAGATCACTGCAGTGGTAAACAATTAATATAACACTGAACGGCTGCAGTGATCTCCCTAATAATGCATATATCAAGAATTACAGTATTATAACTCCCTTTGAGACTACAACAAAATATTCCTTTTGTTTGATATCATTTATTTTGCTAGATATTATAGGCTCATTGCAAAACATAATTAATGAGTTATGGGCCACCTAATAAATTGGATGGGATCCTATGTTGATTATGCTTGTCAGATTGATTCTACCTATTTTGGCATGCCAAGGATGTAAATGGAAGGAATTAGCATAATAATATTAACCGAAACTATGTACTACTTGACATTTATCATGTAGTATCTGATATATTCATAAGATTAGACCAATATGAAAATTAACTATATTTTTAATTGATTAATTTATATTTGGTACATAACGAAAAGTCTAGGGAGGCAGAATAATAGGCCAATTACTTGAATATTTCGTTTTTCTTTTATCTGGGTGGTATACTTGTGAATAAGTGCTAAACGAAATTGATATTTAATTCTATTTACAGTCGAGCCTACCAAATACGCGTAAACAATAGTCTGAATTCTAGACCATCGTATGAATGGACCAAGGCATAAATCAAGAATAAACTATTCAGTAATACACAACTGCTATACAATATTAGATAATATAAAATTAGACTGACCCCACATTAACCACTTAAATTACTTTTACATTATTTAATCATGAATGAAAATTATTGAATTTACTCACCTAATAACATAACTTAATAATTCGATATTATACTATTTTAATTAGAGAGTTTAAATTTGATTTTTTGAAAGCGCAACTATCATTAATAGAAAGAATTTTACACCTTAAGTGTTCGTGCAATTCGACCAACAGAAATAAACTATAAAACCAAAAAAAAAAGTTCCAGAAATTACTGCACTCGAAAGTTGATCAAAGGCCAAATAGGTGCTAAAAGTGAATGCAGTCTCCAAACAAATTTGGTATAACTTAAAATTAAATTTAAATTCCTATTAAAAGGGATATTGATTTTATATAAAATTTATTTCTCATATTTTCTTGTAGTGGTGCATCACAAACTATAGTACAAGACAATATAGACACGATATAAATTTTTAATTTTTTTTTTAGACGCCACGTATTTTATATAGAGAAAAAAATGTTTGTTGCAATGACCACGTATTATTTTGCTTATACAATATCTGATTTAACATGTAATGAAAGGATAATAAATAATCAGGGTTTATCAATCCCAAGGCCGATCAGTCGTTTCGATCACATTACAGGTCAACCATCTTATCACATTAGTTAGAAACTTTTTCAAATTAACTAACGGATTGATATAATAGGTGGTTTTATTTTCATATTTTCTTATAATAATGTGCTCAAAATAAAATTTTCATATGGAGATTACTGATTAACAATAATTTTCTCTTTCTTTCTATTTTGAATCTTGAATAATAATTTGTTTTATATGGAATATGGAACTAGTTTGAATCTAATTCAGCCAATTCAATAAAAAAAAGAAGATTAATTTACGTTCATATATTGTTAATATAAATTTTGAAAATAAATGACAAATTTAACGATAAATATAATATAATTAATCTTATTGTTTGAGTTCCTTTGTGCCTCATTCCTATAAAATTTTCTTCGCTCACGCTTAGAGCTTTCAAACACAAATTCTCAGATAGATAGGCAAAGTCTTGTAACCCAAATTTCTTTAATTTAAAGGAGAGTATGTGGTTCCATTTTTATTCATATATATATATATATATGCTCGATTTTGTTCTTAAAATATGGGTGATTGCTGATAAAGAAAAGAGGAAGTTCTTAAAAATAGAAATCTTAACTGACAAACTTCTATTTTTCTACTATATTTTCTTTTTACCATAGCGTATTTGTTAATGCCCTATTTTGTTTAATACCCTAAATAAAGGTAATTATAAAAGACGAAGTTCATAAAATAGAAACCAGAATTAACAAAACTTCCATTTTTCGACTATATTTTCTTTTTGACCATAGTGTCTTTTTTTATTTTTTTTGATAGAGTTTTGACCATAGTGTATTTGTTAATGCCTATTTTTGTTTAATACCCTAAATAAAGGTAATAATAAAAGACGAAGTTCATAAAATAGAAACCAGAATTAACAAAAATTCCGTCTTTTTTTTTAAACGCAAAACTTCCATTTTTCGACTATGTTTTCGTTTTACCATAGTGTTTATTAAGATCCAAACATAAAGCCCAAAAGGAGAAAAAAAAAAGGGAGAATACTCAAAAATAAAAAAATTATCAATAAATATAATAAAACCACTAATTCAGGCCAAAAATTTCATCAGAAATATAACGAAATTCACAGGGTATGAATATTCAATAATAATTCACAAATAAGAACCGTGTAATCCCCTACATACACCACATCTATACATATATAGCAAAAGCCTGAAAAATTTCTTCAAGCCAAAACTATATATATAAATAATTTAAAAAATAAAAAAAAAGAACCATAATATAACTTTCCTTCCCTTTTTCTTCATCAAACTACACATTTTCTCTTGGCGGAGCTGAAGAAAGATTCAACCTCATCTCCTGCCACCATCTCAAAGAACTGCAGCTCACACAACTTCCTCTTGCACGCGGCGGCCCGCCTCCGTTTCTTCGGCGCCGGCGGGCAGCTGACGACCGTCGGAATCTTGTTTTGTGGAGATCTTGGAGTGTGACACGAATCTTCATCTTTGATGTCTGAAACTTGTGATGAACAATTTATGATCTTTATCATTGGTGGCCTAAATTGGAGATCTGTGGCTGTGGACATAGTGGGGGATGAGAAGCTTTGTTTTTGCAAGAAATGGAGAAGTAGGGTATGAATTTCTTCGTCAATATATGTATGTATAGATTGGGTGGGGGGGGGGGGGGTGAGAGGCGTGCAATGTAAGGTAATTGAGTGAGCGGTGGGGTGGGGGGTTGGGGGTGTATTTCTTTATTCTTACACTAAGTGATGAACTTTTCTAACATGTCAATTTCATCAACTATTTTGCATCTTATTCAGAGCTACTCAACTTTTTTTGTCAACCTAAAATGCACAAATATTCCAAACCCCTTGAGGAAAAAGCACAAATATTCTTTGGCTTTTCATCTTGGGGTTATAACTTTTGGCTAATGTTTTTGATCCAAGAAATTAGATCTTGGGTTGAGTTAGGTTAATTAAATTGCAATTGTTATTTAAATGCTTTTGGTACGGGGCCGATTTGTTGAGCGCACATGAATTTCGGGCTCAAATGTAATTTTCTTGCATAATTCGAGCATTTAGGAATTGATTCTTTCTATTTTTTCTACGCTCAAATTACTAACTAAGAGAGATAGGGAATAATCGTTTTTATGCATGTGCAATCTTTTTAAGTGTTAATTATGTAAGATTGTGTTTATTTGTTCAATAAATCTTTCAAGTAATTTTTGTAGGACCTGATTAATTTGTCTAATGACACATGAATTTCGTGCTTAAATGTAATTTCTTACATAGTTTGAGCATTCAATTCTCCATATTAATTAATGGTTATCTCTATTTTGAGTCATTTAATTAACTACCCTTTTAGCTCAATCTACTATAAGTAGAAGATAATCTGATAATTCCCTCATGGGAGTTGGTCAAATCCAACTGTACTTGCGTTTATCATGTTTATAAAGTAAAATAACTTAAGTTAGCTGTTAAACGTTGAAATAGTGATACAAATTTGAATTTTAATTAAAAAATATACTTATAACATATAGTTTTTCAAAAATAAAATAAAAGCGACATGGGTCTGTCCTTGGCATTCCTTTCTTGGCTTCCTACTCATTAATACCTGCTAATTAATTAACATTTGATTAAATACAGCTAATACATAGTTAATTATAAAGATTATAATTAATTAATTAATAATCCACATTTATGGGAAGAAGAGATTGCCATCAAATACACATCCGATACCAATCTGGAAAAGTACTTTTTTTCCCCCAATTCGGTGAGCTGAAATCGATGGTGATTTGCTTTTTGGGAAATGTAATGAATGCAAGTTTACAGCACAAGTTAAGATGGGAGAAAAAGAAAAAGCTATTATTATTAAAGTTGTAGCCAAATGGGGGTGGGAGCCCACCCCCACCCCACATAACTCGTTTATTCAGCATGTGAATGCGAGGATTTATTTTTGGATTTATTATTCACTTGATTTTTCTTTCTTTTGTTTTAATTAAAAGTCTATTTTTTTTCATATATCTAGGATATACCCACTACCGGTGCAAACCCAAGTTCAGCTCGACAAAATGAAGGACAATCAATTCACCAGTGAGGCGAACATATAAGAGACGTGAACAGAGTCAGTGATGATGAATTGAGAAAATTAAGAAAAGATTACTAAATAGTAAATGTAGACCTCCGATGAAGTATTCAATAAGTCATAGCTAAGTTTGGGGATAAGAATAAATATAGGTCAAGGAAAGAACTCGTACATATTGAAAGCTAAAAGGAATCCGATATCTATAAATAAGAGAGGAATGAATTAGGTTAATCGAACGCAAAAATAATATATGAGAAAAGGACGAGATAAAAAATGAATCCAACCGTACAATGAATTATACGTAGTAAGTTTAGGAACATCGGATGGCCATCCCACATTGTTGTCTTCAGCACACCTTTTCAAGATGAGGACCTATGGTGGATTTTATAAAATTTCCTACATTTATTTAAATTTATAACATACACCTCGTCTTCTGCAACATTACAATAACACCCCTGATAAGGGAGAAATCGGGACTCCCGCATGGCCCACTCAGCACACGCCATGTGGTCGCTGACGTGGACAAATGGACGCTTCTATATTTCGACCCCAGCCTGAGTTTGTCATCGACCCACCCCTTGGAGGAATCTGCCGACTTTATACCCCGCGCGACTCGCGGTTGCGACCCACCCCACACTTGACCGAGATGGGCGATCGAAACCGACCCGCGGTCTTCCGTACGCGTTAAATGCGGCCTGCCAACACTACAGGAAATTTCATTTTTAACAACAAATAATTTTTGTTGCCAAAAGTATAATTTTCGTTGCTAATTCTTTTGACAACGAAA
>JBBMKE010410576.1:0-11657 GCA_037834125.1 Lippia alba | reverse complement strand
TTTTATTTTTTATTTTATAATTTTAAAGCAATACTTTAAAATGTAATAATTTATTATTTATTAAGGAAATCATGTGGCTCGTATTTTTTTAAATTTTCCTTATATTTGATATGCATTTTTTGATTAAGAAAAAATATTATAAATATATATTTATAGATTTGTTGGGACTAATATTGAAAATTTTTCATTTTGGGGCTATATTTGTCGAAAAACTAAAAGTGTAGGACTATTTAAAAACTGCGGGATAAAAAAAAAATGGCTTATTTCCTATGGGACCAAAAATGCAATTTTTTCTTGATTTTTTTATGTGGGGAGTGTCGCGACACGAAACGATAAAATAATATTTTTAAAAATATCAATGCATTCATGATAATTACTTATAAGTTATTAATACTATTCATACTTTTTTTTTTTTGTTGCAGCGGAAGGACACATTAATACTATTCATACTAAAATCCCAAACATTTCATTTTCTGTAATAAAAATAACTCTCGTACTCAGATAGTTTTGCACCAATAATAAAATGTCAAACCCTGGAATCGGCAAAATCGATAATGAAGATGACAGCAACTTGGAAAATCAATAAAACAATAATTTAGATACTTTTATTGTTGAAGAAGAGATTTATTGATTGATCACTGGTCAAGAATCAAACACCGGCCTATTGAATTAAGCCGCCTCTAGGGTCATATATTTCAATTAATTACATTTCATATTTCAAAACAAGAGAATTAGCTAATTAAATATATATTATTAATTATGAATATTTTAGAAAACATTACTATTTAGCAGAGAAAGATTAACAAATAATTATACCAAAACCTACTTATCCGGGAGTTTGGAACTCATTGGTGGGATCACATATAATACCATCCTAGGTTGTATTAAAATTCTAGCTAAAAATTAATTAGTGCTATAAATATCCAGATTTAGTTGGAGTTTTGAAACAACAAAGTTATATTTATTTACCAACGTTTACCTTAACGAGTTTTGAATGGTACGTTAATAATTTGATATCTTTAAATGGGAGATTTCTTTTTTTTTTAATGAAACATATATTATTATAATTGAATGCATAACTCATTTGAAGATATGACTTATTTGTTAGGAATATCTCGAATGCAGATTCGAGGATGAGCTTGTTGATAATTCCTTGTAATTACCGATAATTTTTAAATAATAGACAAATGATTTTATGTCATAAAGGAATACTTCTTTGTATGTTACATGATTTGTGCGTTTTGACTTATATGTCATGTGTAAGAGCTCTTTGTCAGGACTTTGTCATTTGAGAGTTCAATGCGTGACTTTTTTACGCATCATGTGTGAGATTTTCACGCATCGCCTGGGTTTCAGGACACAAGGATGCTCTTTTTTCTTTGTCACTTTTTTTTTTTTCCATACACACTCTATACACTACCAAAAAAATCCTTTATTGTGACAAATAAAATAGTCACAACAGATCATTTTTTTGTCACTACAGAGCTATTGTGACAAAAAAATTGTCACAGCTGTTGTCATAACAGGGTTTAAGTGACGACTAACCAATTTTGTCACAAAAGTTTGTGACAAAAATGAACTTGTCGCAACAAGTTGAACTCGTGACAAGATCTTTGTCCCTGTAGAACATATTATTGTCGCTATAGATCAATTTTGTCACAACAAACGCGTTGGGTGGACAACTATTATGACAAATATATTTGTCACTAGAACTTATTCTATCGTGACAAATGTGGTAAAAAAAATGTGCATGTATTGTCGCAATAGTCCTTTGTCATCATTTGGGCAACTATCGGGACAAATATATTTGTCATACTAAGTGCAAAAGTAAACGTTTGGTGACAAAATTATGTTAAGTATTAGTGTTATTTATGTTCATTTATTTCCAAGCCAATAAACATCATTTCAAATTCAACCAAACAACTCAGATTAATTGCAAACAAAAGTCAACTCAAATGAACAAAAATACTATTATATAATTTCATAAAAATTATCTGCGTCAACAAATGGAAGATTCAGAATTAATCCACTCCATATGTCACCGAATTATTAGTAAATGAATTGGAATACTAAAATACTAGAGTTCAAATTAAAGAAAAAAAATATATTCTTCTCCTCAGCGAGATGACATTTGATCAGTAGTAGTCAGGCTCTGCATAAAAATAAACATTGTTATTAGAAAGTAATCAAACAAGAAAATATAACAAAACATCTAGTATTTCAACAAGTTGTGTTACAAATATTGTTTTATGTAATGACAACATGATAACAAGTGACAATACCAATATCAAATATCAAAATATAAAATAGGTCATCCAAGTAAGCACATATACTATATCACAAACCAACTACTCAAGCAAATGCATCTTTAACATTTACTATTGTATACTTGTAATAGTTTCCAGTTTAACTACTGATTAGTTTCATTCTCGTACAAAATTTCTTATAAAATACTAGAAATCATAGGTTTCGTTTTTAACTTGCAAATAATTATGAGGAAAAGTTGATACTATATCATGATCTGTACTCAAATCATTTTCACAAGGCTAGTAGTAATAATTTCAATCACAAAGTCACTCATTAGCTAACAGAACCACGATAAGCAACTACAAATTAATTCAGATACAAAGTCGAATTAATGGGAGCATAAAGTCAGATTAATCCACATACAAAGCCAATAATAATTCTCTTCATCCATGTCACAGTTCCAGCCACAACAAGCAACTACAGAAACATAGCCACAATGATATGACTTAATTCAGAGATAATTAAAACATATATTTAGCAGACAAATTGTTTGTTCCATGATGTTCACATACTAAAAGGAGCATCTTTGTACATTGCAATCATCCAGTTTTTCTTATAAGACATTACAGAAACTTAAGAATCCATATAAAACATATTTTAAAACTAATACTTCCTCATATATGCCATATATCGGTCATGGGACAATGTGGAAAGTACTACCGTTAGGTCAATAATAACAATTATAGGCTCAGACAATATCAGACAACTTATAGGCTCAGACAATATCAGACAACTAAAAGTACAAAAATAGATGGAGAAGAAAAGTGATTTGCATTAGTTTTATTACCATGGTTTCTTGCAGTTTGTCTAAATATATCACTATCGCCGGAAATACTTGGAGTCCTCAATCTAACATAGCCTTTCGATTGTTGATTCACTGTGGAAATTGCAACAGTACTGACTTACCTACTATAGGAATTAAAGTTAACAAAAAGGTCATGAAAATCATAAAAAGCAATCTAATATGATTGAAATAAAATCTAATGAAGCATTGCTTGCAAAAGGGCCCAAAACATTCACCTACTCAAGCTCTTGCATTTCTCACTTATAATCTGCATGCTACGGCATAATTCTCATCAATAAATAGATGAATAAAAAAAAGAGCTGCAGAAGCAAACCTGAGCAAGTTGAGCTTGCTTCAGTTATTTATCCATTCGAGCTAGCATTATAGCCTATTTCATTTCAGTGGGAACTTTTCATCTGCAACAAAGCAAACTGTCATAACAGGGGGCATCAAATCAGTTCATGTCTCCATTAACAGATTTCAGATCATCGAAATCCTAAAATTAAGCAGAAGTGAGAAAGCAAAACATGCCATATATCTAGGTCACACATCTTTGTTTGTAACAAATCTCAATCCTAGCTAGCTAAATTTAGAAGGTTCTTACAGCCCTGAAAATCAACGATAAACATGATGCACTAAATTACACATAATAATTAATAAATAAAAATAAATAAAAACCCACTGATAATTTGTAAAGGCATGAAGAAAACTAAAAAATCCACTAATATGAATCAAAAACTCACTCTTGATACCAATCCAAATACAAAAACTAATTACAAAAAAAGTGATAATACCTTTCTAAAATGCATAACTCATAAATTATTAATAAGAGTAAATAATATGTGCACAAATCAATTGAAAGTGATACCTAAAGAATATCTAATTTTAACCTGACGCCAGGAGGGAACTAGGAAACTTAATATTGTATATTAGAAACACCAAGGCATTACTAAACCAAGAATAACATTTACAAATTAAAGTTGTAAAAAAGAAACATCAAGGCACTCAGGTTCAAGGACAAATATGAAAAAACAATCGGAATACTGATTCTAGCATACTCAGCCATCGAGAAATACATCAAATTAGCTCAGATCTAAACACTATTTTTCCACTAAACTGCATGTAATTCGGTTATTACCTTCTAATCGAGTTGTGGGGAAGGTTGATGGTGGGCTGAAATTCTTGAGTTTGAAGCCTCTCGCGGCACAGCAAGCCCCACTGTTCTATTTTTTATTTCTTATTTTGGGGTTTAATGTCATGGAAGCATTCAAAGTTGGTGGAAATTATGATTTGAATGTGGACCGTTGGATCCTGTTTTATCACAACCGTAGGATCTGGTTTAAAGAGAAGAAGCCAAACGATGTCGTACCAACTTATGGGGAGAAGATCACAACCGTTGCTCTTGAAGATGCCAATCCAAGGGCTGACATGAATCTGCATGTTGCTGTTGCATGGGGGGACCATGCATAACCGCTGGAATGAAGATTTTATCTGGTACGATGGTGCATGCAAGGGAATTGGTGAGCTGATGTCAAGCTTAGTATTTAAGGGAATTTAGGAGTGAATTGTAGGGCAAGAAATGTGTGAGCTGCTTTGTTCTTTCCTCTTTCTTCCCTTCTCTATTTGTACTTCTTTTCCTTCCTTCCATTTCCAGTATTTCGCAAGTTTGTGTTGACTGATTGTATGAAACCTTAACTCATTAATACAATCAATTATTCATTTGGGATTTGGTGTTAATTATACTATAAATATATCTATATTCACTACATTTAATCTCTTTGTTTCGGATCTCAACTTCTAAGTTACAAGAAATAGCGGCAAAATAAATTATTTTGGAGCTAAAATTTTCAGAAGAATAACAAATGAACAAAATAAAGTACCCTGTGATCTTAGAGATTAAGGGCTTTAGAGGAACAACAGAAAGTTTTGTGAAAAACAACCAAGTGACAAAACACAGAAACCCTTGACAACAGCCATTAGAGGAAAAAATAATGGCAAATTTTGTAAAGGCAATAGACGTCCGACTATTGGAGGGCAAGAAATTGAAGAGTTCGAAAATACCTTCTCAGATATTAGCAGCAGTTTGTCACGGTGGCCTCCGCAGTGGTGTCGCAGCGTTAAAGCCGCGACCTCAACGGCGGTGTCCTAGCTTTAGCGGTAGGCATCTGCGAAATTCACAGTGACGCCTCACAGATTAGGAGCAAAATTTTTGAGTTGTGCTCGAGGGATTTGGAAGTTGGAACCCTTTCTCAAAGAAGAATGGTGAAGGAAAAAGACGGTTTTTGATGATAAAAGAAAGAGTGAACATGTTTAGACCCACAACTTTACAACTCATCTTTTTGGAATTTTAATTTTGAAATATGGTGAGGTCAAAAAAAAAAAAAAAATATATATATATATATATAGAGAGAGAGAGAGAGAGTAAGAAATATAACAAAAATAATTTTTTAAAAATTTTAATTTTAAATATTAAAAATTATATCAAAACTACATAATTTATGGTTTCTATAGTTTTATTGTACTTAATCCTAATTTATATGACAAAAATATTTTTGCATAACATATAATCTTGAGAGACAATAAATATTTTTGACGCAATAAACTAATTGATAATTTATAATGACAAGATAATTTGTTACGAAAAATAAAAATTGAAAGTATGATAAAGCTTTATATGATGAAATTATATATTATCACAACAAAATAATCTCTATTGATAATAAATATATTGTCATAGATAAGACTTTTACGTGACAAATCTTCTTGTGACATAAAATTGAAAAGAAAAAATTTATCACTTCTCTCGCCATCAAATGGGACAAGCATCCAAGACACATTTTGCGATGACATTTTAATTTGTCGTATAAATTTAATTCTCTTGCGACAAATATGATTTTTGTCATATAAATATTACTTTATTGTGACAAAATAAATTTATATCATTATAGGTTTATTTACTGCGACAAACTACCAAGCATGTTATGACGAAATTTTAATTTGTCATATAAGTTCGATTCTTTTGTGACAAATAGAATCTTTGTCATAAAAAATTTAACCTGTTGTGATAAAATTATTTATCGTCACTATAGACTGATCTAATATGACAACCACTTGTATTGTCATATGATCTTTGTCACAAAAAATCAGATTTTTTGTAGTGATAGTACTGACATACTCACTTGATCTAAATTTAGGATTGGTGTGAGTAAATTAGAGGATTCTTAATTTGGATTCTTGAAGAAAGAATCGTTCATGAAAGGGATGTAGATTTAAATCCAAAGAAGAAGGGCGGCTCAAACATTTTAAGAAAACTTCAATTAAAGTTAGTTTCTTTGTCTTTCTTGATATTTGATTTGACATAAAAATTGTAAACAAATGATCTTTATTGAAAATTTAAAAAAAAATTACTCTACGCATCGTACGTTTTTTCCAACATGATTGGGGATATTCTCTTTAATAAATAGGGAATAATCAGAATTAAGTTAAATAAATTGGTTCAAAGTGTATTTAGGGGACTATTTGAATCACCAACAATGAATGTTTTGATTTAGAAATTTATTCTGATTTACAATTTAGAGGTTTGAAATACTTGTATTAATTTGAATATGACTGTGAGTCGGCTTGACACTTGACAACTCATAGACACGATTTTTTGAGCCTAACAACACGTTAGCCCTAGCTATCGAGCGCTCGACTTCCTTCTAACCCAAAAATAGTATGGACATCTGGAATTGCCTTAGAGATATTCCGATTGAGATGCCCTTGACCGCAAGGTCGCGTCTCAAGCTTGGAACATTGACATTATCCGCATTTAACTAATGCTTGGAGCCTTGTTGTCGGCCAATACCTCTGTCTAGGTGCATTTAATACACCTTGAATGTATGTACCTAATTCACGCACAAAATCTTCAATGAAGTATGAAAATTGATGATTAATTGTAACACAAGTTATTAGATTTAGTGAAATACTTTACAACTCCATAAACTATAAAATAATTTCTTGGACACTCTTAAGGGCAGCGTTTTTCACCTTTAGTGATACATCTTCTCCCACGTAGAATTTCCTTTTAGCTTGAGAATCTCAACATATAATATCATGAGAGTTTGTTGTACTATAATATGAGTTTGTGACATGTAATTTAATTAGAGCATTTGTTTACTTTTATAATATTAGTTCTTTGATAACGATCGGTTAAATTAGACTTTTTAAACAACTCTTTCTAAAATAAGCGTCATGATATGGACGGATATGGTGACAAACATACACGATATTTAAAGAGACGAGTTGGAATTGGATAGGATAGTTTTACTACTATGTTGTTTATCTCTTTAGGAGTGCATAGTTGTAGAAGTCTTTTATTATATATTGTTCTTCTTAATTATTTCGTGTATCAGAAATAATATTCTCAAGTTTTCAATCTATCTCTCTCAAATCTTCTTCTCCCCTAAGTTTCACCGTTTCACCAACCAATCGGTCTTACCGGATTATCTCTATCTCATTTCTTTTTTTCCGAATTTGAAATTGCTCTAAAGTATCTTGGAACATCACTTTAGTGATAGAGCCATAATACTACATATATAATAAACACTATTGAAATACTAAGGAAAAACGAGGGTGATTTGATCATTTGAGGAGAGTGAGCTGGTATCTTATATGAATCTTATCGGATAATAACACGACATATGAAAATATATGGGTCATAAAATTAACTGTTAACACTGATTGAGTCGAACCAAGTTTGAATTCCTAATATGTCCAAATTAATTTCATAGGTCGCTTCCATTCAAATACTTCTTACTTATCCAACATTTTATTATGAAAACGATTTAGATTACGAGATGTGTTTACGGGTTTGAATGAAACTGGTGTGTAAGAAATGCTAAAAGTGGAAATTTTGGATATTATGTCGTAAACCATATTAGGAGTCATATATATCGTTGTAAATTGAGAAATAATTGTTGTGGGTTATTAACTAGTTTTTGTTCTCATCAACTTGTGTAGGGTGGCTGGCATGCATGGTATAACTGGTAAGAATATCTCTGACATCACTTGCCGCACTCTGAATTATGGCTTTCGTAGTCAGATTATACTTTGATCTTGTTTGGTCGGACTTCGGACAGTTTGGGTTTCAATTGGACGCAGGTTACAATTAATAGGATGTGCTTTTGCTGCAAGAATGTGGCGATTAGCCTAGTATGCAACTATGGAATTGACGGGTTTATTGTACCTAATTCCATCACCTTCCAAACAGTTTATGTCATAGCCCTGAGAACCCTAGCAATAGAAAGGTGGTCACCTGTTCAAGGATGAGTGTCCCGAGGACACACATCATCTTAACCCAAATGTTTGGGTGCTTTCCGTGAAAGCCAGCGGGGGACCCAAATAATTTGCTTAGCATTAGGGGCTACAACTCGACTCCAGGCCATACTCTTTTTGGTCAGCGAGAACTTTAGAGAACATAATTTCTTTTGTAATTTAGCCCTTATATATGCTTCTTGTTAGCTATTTTCGTGGGCATTCGAACATGCTTAGTCTTGATGATCCTTTGATTATGAGCTCTTGTATCTTTACTTGCTTTTTTGGTGTTATATATGAGGAGGGCCGGGTCCTCGGTGATAAATAAAAAAATAAAAAAGCTAGTTTTTGTTTGAAAATCTTGATCGGTTTTAAAACACTACTTCATATTTGTTAGTGCCAAAATATTTCTTAGTGTTGAGTTCCCCTCTTTAGAATCCCTCATACGCGAGGTCCACCCTTTTGAGGTCCCTCGTATTCGAGGTCCGCCTTTTGAGATCTGCTCTATGCGAGGTCTACCCTTTTGAGGTCCGCTCTATGCGAGCTCCACCCTTTAGAGGTTTCCCCTGTGCGAGGTCCACCTTTCGAGGTTCGCTCTATGCGAGCTCCACTCTTTCGAGGTTCCCCCTATGCAAGGTCCACCTTTTCGATGTTCCCCCTGTGCGATGCTCCTCAAGGTGGAGTTCAAGCACGTCCAATACCTGGTTCGTGGTAGTTATCCACGTTCGCACGTCTCTCAACCACTTAATGCCCGAATCCCACGGATTGACCTAATTCCAATGATATATATATTCTCTTTCTCATTAGGATCAGGTACACATACTTTTATATACTGAAACGCTGCCAATTTTCCAGCCATCTTTCCTACCTAAGATAATCTCATTGTCTTGAGCATCGGAGTACCGATATGGAAAACAACTCTCGCCTAGTGTTCTTACGTTGTTGTTGATCTTAGTAGGTCGAAAAACCCATCTCTTGGCTAATTTGTTGGAAATTTGGAGTTGATCCCATTCAATCTAAGACAACCAATTTCCAGCATCATCAATCTTATTTCGATTTATATTTCAAAAAAAAAAATCTTATTTCGATTTATTAGCATAATTTAAGTCTGATTAAAGTTTTTACTTATTTTGACTATCTTATTTCTTAATCAAAGAGTATGAATGTGGGAAAGAAACTTATCCATTCTTAATAAAATATTACAGTTTAAAATTTTGATTTTGGGAATAAAACCATTTTAAATCTCCTGGCACCATGGTTTTAGTGAAAGTGTAATTTCTTTTGTATTTAGACATGAAAATATGAAATAAAATAGGGTGAATATATAATATTTTTAGTACCTGACAAAAAAATAAAAATAAGGTAACACTGTAATTTGGTCCTGTAAATTTGCAATTATGGCAATTTAGTTATGTCTATTTCAAAATATGCAATTAAGTCCTATATTTGGCAATTTTAGTTTTATCTGTTTCAAAATTTACAATTAAGTTCTGTAAATTTTAAATTTTTTTCAATTTATATCCTAATTCAGATGGCGTAGGCCGTGCCTAAATTCAAATTGAGACAAACTTTTCTTTAATTTGAGCTACTGCCATGCACGCAAATTAAAAAATCTCACTTGTCCTAAACTGGAACAAGTATGTAGAGATTTTCGTGGAATCGTAGTTTTCCGTTTTCATTTTGTCTACCGATAAGATCTCTGAGATTGACCAGCTTGCTGGATTGCAAAGGAATTCGTTATCTAAGCGAGCCACTTTCTTATAGACTCCAATAGACGACACGACATTTTCATTCAAATATAATTATATATATTTTTATCTAAATTTTCATTTATTAGATACGCAACATGTATAACAATAATTTTTAAACAAGTCAAATATTTTTATTATGCTATCCCACCAAGTCAACAAAGAATCTGCCATGTGGCCAACAACTAATAAATTTTTTTTGCGAATATTGGACATAAATTACAAAATTATAGAACTTACAAGACGTAATTGCAAATTTAAATTTCGAAATGAACATAACTAAAATTGTCAAAATTACAAACTTATAAAATTTAATTATAAATTTTGGAACAGATAGGACTAAATATTCAAAATTGCAAATTTATACGACCAAATTTATATTTTTACCTAAAAATAATAATAATTTGTTTAATACCTAACATGATGATGCGAATTAAAAGCGTGCTATGATAAGAAAAGGATCTTGAATTAATCATAACCTTACACTTTGAAAGTTAGGATTCTACAAATGAAAGGGAAAAGAAGGCAAATCGTGCCTCAAGAGTCTTATCACATAAGAGACTTTTCCAAGAATACCTCCATTTTTTATTTATTTTAATAAAATACCTTTCCTTATAAAAGTATTAATATTATACCCTTAGTCGCTGATGAGACCAATAACTTTACAATTTTACTTTTATTTATTTTCTTTTATTGTTATATACTTTATGTTATTTATAATTCTAACCCCAAAAGTTTTAAGGTATTTTAAATAAGTATATAAAATATATTTTCAGTCATAATGTCGAGAGTAAAAATATAAACATTGAAATTAATCATGCTTAATGAATAGAAGTACTCTAAAATTCACCAATTAATTCATAATACACACAAATAATTTGTAAAAATTTTATTACCTCTCTTTATCTCCTTCCTCTTCTACAATTCTGATTTATTGATTCCTTAAGACTCGTCTTCGTTTCTCCTCGGTCAGCCCTTCTTGTTCCAAAAGTCCTCACAGCTCCATGCTTTCTTGGACATCAACTGGAAACAGACTTCAACCTCCAACGGAAAATCCTCACTACGGCTTATAAGTCTCAGTAAAAGAATTGAGAGAATAGATGGAGTAAAAAGATTTAATAAAACTCTTGAACAAAGTATTTATTTTGTGTATATGAAAAGGAGAATTTTATTTCCTTCAATAAAAGGTTTATACAAACATTATATATTTCTGAAAAAGAGATTTTTCAGATTTCAAACACTCAATGCTCACAAAAACTTAAAAGACTTCAAGATATTTTACATAAGACTCTCAGAATTCAAGACAAGGTACTCAATCTTACAAAATGACTCTTATTTATAGCCTATATTCTTCCTACTATTCGGACTTGAAATCTTTATTTGAGATCCACTGCTTTATCCTTCAAAGGTCCAGATCTTGCCGACACTTTTCTATGGTTGAGATGTTGCCGACACTTTTATCTGCCACTTGATGAATGGAGTATGACGTCATGGCATTCGTCACTTCCTTGCTGATGTATGTG
>JBBMKE010410575.1:0-22846 GCA_037834125.1 Lippia alba | reverse complement strand
AGCCAGGGAGTGTTAATTTCATAATGCTGGCAAATGATCACATGCAGAATTAAGTTGCAAATAATAATCAACACATGCCCAGTTATCTCATGAACTTCTTTATATATATATATATATATATATTCTCTTTTTGTTTTTCTTGTTTCTCTCAGCCTCGGCTTTTCTCTCCTTCTTTAATTCTTACAATGGTGCATTATATCAGGCCCAAATAACATGCAAGTATATGATCTTCTACCCATTAAATTTTTAGCTATAAACTTTTTATCTTTGGCTTATTTAAATAATCCTAAAAGAAAAACAAATAGAGAAGAGAAAATTAATACTAAAAGAGTACATGAAAGAGAAAACGTAAAAGATGGTAAAAAATAATAAATTCCAACAAAGATTAATAGTCGTCTTCATTCGTTGTCTTGTTTCATGCATGTGTAATTAGTTTTGGGTTATGAAATTAAACATACAAATTAAAATTGATTAATTTTTACAAAGTTACAATATGGAAATAGGATAATAGGACATTTTCACGTTTTCATCCGAGATATATCAATAATTAATTTTTATAATTAAAAACAGTTAAGTGAAATTGACATCTTCCGAGAAGAGGATTTTGAGGAAGAGGAGAAAAGATAGATGTTAAAGCAAAGGATAGAAGTTTTCTTTTTTAATTTGAGAAAAAGGATTCGATTGGTTATCCATAGAGAGAAAAAACGGTACAAGAGAGAAGATTTCATTAAGTCGTGAGTTAGTGTTAAGGGCGAGTAAACAATTCTTTATATTTCAGTTTATTTAATTGGAGCATATTAGCATACATAGCATAAATTTAAAAGTGTAGCAGAGGATTGGAGCAGGAGATTAAATAAAAATATATGAGACTCAAACTCATGTAAACTATGCGTTAGTATATAAATATTGAAAAATTCTAGCCCATGTATTATTTATCCTATTTCGATAATACTATCGAATGTAGTTTCGTAATTTTGCGCTATGTTATTAGTCTCTCTCTCCATATGTATATACTAGACACTTACTCAATTCAAGTAAATCAGCCACATATAAGCCAAGATAACAAATAAATGAAAGAAAGACTATCCCATTTCCGAAACTGCATTAGGTAATAGAATTGAACCAACTTTCCCATCGTTCAAAAATAAAACATTCATCAAGAGTAACTTCACCTTTTATTAGCCGACTTCTTCTGCACCCTTCTTCTCCTTCGTTTTGTGGCAACTCGTCATTTGACATCACTTTGATCGAGTCGAAAGAGACTCCCAGGGCAAATTTGACATGTAAACCTAGAAAGATTGTAAGGTAAGCCACTGACAGACACCTTCTTGGCAGAGTTCTTCTCAATATCCAACCAAAAGAACCAACTATCATGTTGCAGAAGAATTTGCCCTTTGCTCTTCAAATAAGCTATAGGTCTGAAAGGCACCCTATTCAAGCAAAAAGTATGACGATTCCCAAATGAAAACAACTTCGTCCATGATTTTCCCCCGTCGCCATTTCCCATCACCCATCCATCCAACCGATCCTTGTAACCGCAATACTTATAATAGTGGCTAAAAACTAGGCATCCACCTATTGCATCTAAATACGTATAAAAACAATCTCCCCGTTCACATGGTTCGTTTGTTATCCGAGGCAGTGGCAGCTGACTGTAATTTTCAGTGTCGAGATCAAATGCGACTATCCTATCTTTCAACTTCCAATACAATGATCCATCAAGGAAAACACCATTACCGCTAACGTACAAACCACCAGGCTGATTGTGCTTAACCATCTTCCAACAACCAGATTTCAGACTATACACATAAGTCTTCCAGCAAAAGTCATAGCCTCCGGCTATTCTCACCACTTTGTAATCATCCGCTCTACTATCATACCCGAAGCCAACACCAGTAACATATATATCAGCGGAATCAAGCTTAGGCAGCTCATGGAACTCCCGGGTTAACCTATTCCATATTACCCAGGTTTTTTGGGCCTCGAATCGGTCGCGAAGGAGTAACAAACCATTGCAAGAGGCGACGGGAAACTCGTATTCTCGAGGAACACCGCGACGAATCGAGGTCTTCAGGGGAACTGCCTGGATGGTTTTGCGGCCATTGTCGAAATCAAGAGAGTCCAAAGACGCGGAAAAAATGTGAGTGCCGATTGAGTTTCTGATGAGGACTGTGGTGGGTGAATGCTGAATTTTGGTATGGGCGTTGATGAAGGATTTGTCGTCGATTATGCGGCACCAAGACTTGCAGACGGCTCGGAAGCGGAGGAGAGTCTCGGCGGAGATATGGAGGAGGATTTCACGGACGATTTCGGAAGGGATGTGCGGCATATTGATTTTGGAGAGAATAGAGATGGAGATTGAAGATGTTAGGGTTCGGAATTGACTGACAAAGGAGTTGCTTAAAACTTGAATGTCTCGGAAAAGGAAAAAAATTTCGATTTTGGGAGGCGGATTTCCTTCCAACTTCTGACTTTCTGAGACAGCTTTTTGTTTTTACAACTAATTGAAAATTAAATTGTCATGATATGATTTTTGAATTTTATACCTAACACTTAATAATACCAAATACTTTTACATAGTTAATAACCAAACTAATATTAATTATAAGACATATATACCTATATATCCATATATATATTGTAATTAGTGTATACTGTTGAAGATCACGGCTAATTTATAGGATAGGCAAATCTGTTAGGATTTCTATCCCTGATTTAGTGGGATCAATTGTACATATCTTTTCCTTTTTTTAGCTTTGTACATCTATTTAGTGTAGAACCCGTGTAATTGTTAACATACAGAAATCAATGAATACACAGATTATTCATACATTCTAGTTTCAACTTGGTATCAGAGCCAGGTTTATCGTCCATAGAATCGACGCTCTTACCGCGCTCATCACTTGCCACCATGATAGAGGAACACGGGAAACCTGAAGGAACCAGCACCTCCTTCGACAGTAGGAATTTAGCGGACCAAATCGCCATAGTCTTACAAAAACAAAACCAATATCAGTCTTCAGCTACTGTTTCAATAGCGGCGAAGTTGAATCAGCACAACTACGCCTTATGGTCTCGGCTTATACGGATCGCCATCGGCGGTCGCAACGAACTCCAACATATCACCGGAGTACCAGCACCACCAACCAAAACAGACCCGAATTACCCAAGATGGGAATAGACAGA
The DNA here is from genome assembly GCA_037834125.1 of Lippia alba. Lineage (NCBI taxonomy): Eukaryota > Viridiplantae > Streptophyta > Magnoliopsida > Lamiales > Verbenaceae > Lippia > Lippia alba. Next base: position 19,660 of record JBBMKE010410575.1, on the reverse strand, counting down.
CTTGATTGTGTGTTCGTGGCTGCTGGAAAACATGAAATCGGATATGGTGAGTAATTTTGCCGAATATCTTACGGCAAAAGATCTGTGGGATGGACTCCAATCCATTTATAGCCAACAAGTGGATGGAATCCAATTCTTTGACCTCACCGTTCGGGCTAATAGCATGAAGCAGGGAAGTGATAACTTGGAGACATTCTACAACAATTTACAAAAGCTATGGAGAGAAATTGAGATTCATCAACCCAATCCTATGACGAATCCCGAAGATATCAAAACATTCAACCGTCTCCGGCAAGAAAATAAACTGTACCAATTTCTCCAAAGTATCTCGGAGGAATTCGACTCAGACAGACGGGATATCCTTCGAACCACACCACTCCCAACGGTGGAGAATGCATACGGTTTGATTCGAAAGGAGAGGGACCGTCGGAACATTATGGGGCCGGACAGAACATCATCGGCCGAAGCCTCAGGAATCGGCGCCGGCCTTATCAGTGGGAACTCAGGACGAGTGGGGACCACCAAACCACGCTCAGATCGAAGACCACCGGCGCATGAATTATCATCGCACGACGGTAAAACCCCGACTGGTTGTTCTCAGTGTGGAAGGAGAAATCACACAAAGGAACAATGCTTCGAAATTGTTGGCTTTTCGGCAGGATGAAAGAGCCAACGTCGGGAAGAAAATGACCGGAGACAGAGGCGCAACAACGAGGGCAACTCAAGAAGTGCCGCCATCGCCGCCGCCGCAGAAAAGGAAGAAAAATCAGAACAAGGAACCAACTGCACCAGGTTTCGCTTTCACAGCAGCAAGTTTCAGGGGGCGTGTACCGCCGGCGGCGAGAGCAGCGCCTCCGGGATTCAAACCAATCGGACCAGAAAATGGTGGGAGTTGGGTAACGCCACCAAGCGGTGGGTACACAGGAGCAAAACCATCGCCACTGTCGGCAGCACAGCGCCGCGACAGCTCTTGGCCGGTGAAGGGAAGAACGTGCAGCACCAAAGTTCAGATTTGGTGAATGAAAGTGGAGCGACTGATAATCAAGGTATTACGGTTGGAAATTTACAATCCTAACCCCATTTAAATGACTTTTATAATTTGCCCCCCAATTGTTCTAACCAATTGCAGATTAGCCCCTAAGGTTCTGACCTGTTGCAGATTAGTCCCCAAATTTTAAGTGTTTCTCACGGCAGCCCTCCAAAGTGTGGAATAGCATATTTGACCCAGGGACCCAAATCTGTAGAATGGATCCTTTATTTCGGGACGACAGATACGATGACCTATGACCCAAATGATTTGATAAGTATGACAAATTCAAAGAGACCGGGCATTCACACAACCAACAGGGAACTTCTACCGGTTCAGGGCACCGGAACGTTGTTATCTCCTCGTCTATTACTCTGAGAAACTGTCTCTATGTTCCTAATTTGTCCTGCAAATTGCTTTTTGTTAGTTATATCACTAAGGAATTAAATTGGGCAGTGGTGATTTACTCTGGTTTTTGCCTCTTGCAGGATATTCAGTCGGGGGGAAGTGATTCGGTGTGGCACTGAACGTGGGGGTCTCTACTACCTGGACAATGTGATTCAAAATGAAACTGCAGTGCTAGCTCACGGGACCGTTGAAAAGCAACAGTGGCTTTAGCATCGTCGGTTAGGTCACCCGTCAGCTCAATATCTTCATTTACTTTTTTTCTCTAGTAGTCAGTTGTCTTGTGAGACTTGTATTCTAGCTAAAATTATAGACAGTCGTATCATTATTCGGGAACTCCTGCTGTGACGCTCCGTATTTTCGTCGTACAGGTACGCGCGTCACACGTGTGCGTTCTTGAGAGTTAGGGCCGAAAAATATGCTTATGTGAATTATGTGATTATGTGATAATGCGATATTTACTTGTTTAATTTAATTTAATTTCATATATCATATAATTCATTTCATAACATTTAGTATATAGTTTCATTTCATAAACATTTCATAGTTTCATAATCTATACTTATATTATATACATGCAAATATTTCACATATTCATACATTTCATTTCTCATATTTCATACATAAACATATTACATTCATTTCATACATTATACTATATAATACATATATCATATTATATATATATGTGTGTGTGTGTGTGTGTGTGTACACTTGTACTTATGAGAGAATTCAAATTCTCTCTTTATACATATACATACACATATTCCCTAGCAACTAATATACATATATACACTTCACTCATACCTTCATCACCAACTCCATCACTTTAACATTCCATCACCTTCACTCCCATTTCTCCATCCCATTGCAAGAATAAGAACAAACCCTCATTTTTTTCATCTTCATCTCATCATCAAGCATCCATCAAGCTAGGAAAAGTTGGGGAAATTTAGCATCAAGCATCAAGAACTTCATCACCATCATCTCATTCCCTTCATTTCTTCATATTTGAGGCTGTGAAGGTCGTGTTGTATGAATAGAAATGTTGTAGAGCTCGTGGCTCAATTTGCTCTTGATATGTATGTTTTATGCTTCCGCATGTTTTGGTTTTATCGAGCTCTGATGCATGTTATATGGTTTAAGGGTTAGTCCCGCCTAATCTAGCGAGTGTGTGTTGTGTCCCCGTTTGCCTTGACATCGGATTCGGGCTTTGACTTTTATTTCACGACTGGATTCGGGTCTCGGTGCCGGGGGGGTGTGCCGTCACGCGCCGGGCGTTACAAAATCACACAATAAGTGATATTAAAATTATTTATGCATCATAAATTAAAGCTAAAAAAGGAAAATTGATTTAATTTTACCTTAAAGAAAAAAAGAGAAACACGTTCACTTCACTCTACCAATACAATTTTTTCCAAGAAACTAGGAATGAAAATTAAAAACCATAGTAAAATACACCTAATAAGTACAAAAATAGAAAGCCAATGGGCCTACTAGGGATAACGCAATTATTGAAGTTCTATATATTGTCGAGAAATCCCCATACCAATGCACAATCAACTAAACAACTACACAAGCACAAATTAAACCACCCAAAAACACCCCACTTAGCAGAGAGCAATGGCAGGCGGTATGTCAAACAACCGCCTTAAATAAAAAGGACCAAACTTTTATCATGTAATAATTGTTTTTTAAACTATATAATTATTTAATTTGTGTTGCATATGAACAGATAACAATTAACAGGCCGGAGAGGAGAAATGCATTCCGACCTCAAACAGTGAAGGAGCTCATGCGGGCATTCAATGATGCTTGGGATGATAATTCTATTGGAGTCATTATTTTCACTGGAAAGGTAATAATTCAATCTCACCATCTCAAATTTTGCATGCTAAAATAAAAACCGAATTATTGAACAGCAAATTTTGGAATTGCGTAAAATGAATAACTATTATGCAATTACAATTTATCACTATTTATTTTGTAAAATTTTAATATATAATGATGGTAATATTTATATATTGGAATATATGATGCAGGGTACCCAAGCATTTTGCAGTGGTGGTGATCAGTCATTTAGGGACCAAGGCTATTCTGATTACGATAGTTTCGGAAGACTCAATGTTTTGGATTTGCAGGTCCAAATTCGTCGTACTCCAAAACCAGTTATAGCCATGGTAAGCTTTATATTACGGTAAAGTTAGAATTTTATTTGAAATAGATGAGAATTTATAATTTTTAAGGAATATTATTATTTTTGTAATAATGTTTCTTCTTTTATTTGTACAAAAGGTTGCAGGGTATGCTGTGGGAGGTGGGCATGTGCTTCATATGGTTTGTGATTTAACAATTGCAGCTGATAATGCTGTTTTTGGCCAGACTGGTCCCAAGGTATATATTTCATAATAATATATACTCTTATATATAATTACTCCATTATAATGCGTAATTCATATTGTTTAATCCACATTTGCAGGTTGGAAGCTTTGATGCAGGTTACGGGGCTTCCATTATGGACCGTTTGGTGAGTTATTAAGCTTATAATCTGTTACTTCTAATGACTTTTTATCATAATTCATTATACTGACAATTTGTTTGAATGCGTGATTATGTCAATTCAATAGGTCGGCCCGAAGAAAGCCCGGGAAATGTGGTTTACAGCAAGGTTTTACAACGCTGCTGAAGCTGATAAAATGGGACTTGTTAATACTGTTGTCCCGGTAAGTTCAAACATCGTGTTATCACCATGGAGATAAAAGTCTTAGCTTAGGAAAACTCTGTTACTTTGTTAATTTGACAATTTTCGATTCTTTATAATATAACATAACACTATGTAGATTTAAAGAATCTATTGTCCCTACCATCCCTTTGTCATTCTGCCTCCACGCGAGTTGTTTTTGTTATCGGATTCGGCTTTAATTATAGTCTATCATGCATTGTGCAGCTGGAAAAATTGGAAGAGGAGACGGTCAAATGGTGCCGAGAAATACTGAGGAACAGTCCGATGGCAATTCGTGTCATCAAATCGGCTCTCAATGCAGTCGACGATGGACATTCAGGACTTCAGGTACGTAATTCTTTCTTTTGTAGATTTTTTTCTTCTAAAATTGACAAACACGAGAGAAAATTTAGGCCTATTTTTCACTCACCTTCACAAAACTCGATGCAATTAACTATAAAATTATGTAATGTGTGACAATTTTCTAATTTATTTTTGAACTTTTAGGAAATTGGAGGAGACGCAACGCTTCTCTTTTATGGAACCGAGGAAGGTACCGAAGGGAAAAGTGCATATTTGGAACGCAGGAAACCCGATTTCTCAAGATTCCCCAGACTTCCTTGAGTTTATTTGATATTTTGAATTTATTGTGGAAGATATTGATTGTAACAATTAATACCATGTATTTTGATGAATAAATCGCACTTAATAAATTTTTTATATAATTACATTTCCTTTTAATTTGGTCCATACTAATATTGTAATCAACCTAGCTAATTTTTGCATATGTTGTCTGTTCTTAATTTATCATTTTATTTTTTAGGCAAAATTGCATTTTTGTCATGTAAGTATCTCCTTAATCCCATTTTGGTCCTTCACATTTTGGTTTAACACATTTGATGCTCATGTTTCTAATTTTTAACATATTTAGTTTGATCATCACATTTAGTCATGTCTTAACACATTTGGTGCTTGATTTTAATACATTTTGTTCTAATTATATAACACACTTAGTTTGGTTATTCTTCTACGGCCAATTCACACCTCTTCTCTATTGACGGGTGTAATTCGAAAAATTCTATGACAAATGAGGAAAGTATCTATGTCAACATACCAAAATTTCTAAGATAATATATCTAGAGGCGTTTGGCACGTACTTTTACTTAATTTAACATAATTTTATTCGGGTTTTTTAAGAAATATTAAGTTGTATTGAAGAAATTAATATGCGTTTGGTATTGGAGATTGTCATTAATATCCTTAATTCTACTTAGTAACATCAAAAATGGGATATGATGAGATACAAAACTTAATTGATAAACAGTACCGAACTATGACGGGCCGAATATTAAATTTAATTGGCCCGCATAGCTTAGTATACAATACCAAACACGATATTATTCTTTCTTATTCATATCTATATTAGTTAGTAACGATACCAAACAACCTCCTATATTACTATATATAGTTGGTGACTTTAGCATGAAAAAATGACTAAAGTTTGATGTTATTATGATTGGGAAAAAAGAAAAAGATTATTTTAAGTTGTTGTAAATATATAAGAATCCGCGTAACTATTATTTAAAAATGACGACGAAAAAAATAGCAAAAAAAAATAACCGAATATATATGATATAAATGGGGACAATTGTAAATTTGGTATACCAACTCGGCCATTTTAGTAATTATGGTACATTTCATTTTCTGGTAACAAAATAGGATTGTATCTTAAAAATCATGTAATTTAATGTACTTTTTGATCAGAATTCGATTCTACCTGTCGAAAACCTAACTCGGTCGTAGGAGTTCGCCACATATAAATTTCAGCAGGCAAAATAAGTTTTCGGCTAAAATTGAGCATTAAATTGTTTGATTTTGGAAATACAGTCCTATTTTATCTTTGTAAAATAAAATCTACCAAAAATGATAAATTCGTCGAATTGGTATACCAAATTTACAATTTTTCCAATATAAGTGTAAGGCTAAATGTGTCAAATCGAGAACCAAATATGCTAATATAGAACCAAATGAAAAATTAGGTCTACATGTGTTCAAATTAAAACACATAGAACCAAATGTGTTATGTCTAACTTATAGGTTCCAAATTGAAGTCGATACATATCTATAGGATTAAAAATATGATTTTATCTATTTCTTATTTTAATTATAAGTTGACTTAAATTATTAAAATATAAATTTTCTCTTATCAATAATAATGACCTTTTCCGTTTAAAAAGAAAATTTACCTTTTCAAAAACTCAAATATGCAACTCTTATTTAAAGCTGGATCACTAAACTACGCTGCTCAACTTAATTGTTATTAATATTTAATAGGACAGTTGGTGTTTTCTACTTATCCCTCGTACAACATTGTAGCGGGGTTGGGTTTATCTTAGAAAGAAATTATGTGTTTTAATAATTTGTAGTTTATTAAGTTCATAAAAAAACGTAAGAAGAAATAACAATGTTGTGACGCCCCGATCTTTCGGCGGCTTAGGTTTGTTCTACGTGTTAATAATTGCGCGTTTTAATTCAGTTAATTATGTGATTACGTGATTTATTTTATTATAACTTGAAATATATGATAACGTGAAATAAGTGAACTAAGTGGATTAATTGAATTATTTGATCGAATGAATTACGTGCACACCTTTCACCAGCATGTTTGAAAGGACCAACCCGGAGCTCACCAGGAGGTTTGGTTGGGTGATGGGAACCTGAGGGTTTGAGTGTACGCGCTCCCCTCGACTGTTTGGATGGTTCGGGGCGTACACCCGGCCATCCCCGGAGAAGGAGGTATATGTTTATTGTATGAATGAATGCATGATTTAACGATTGAAAGAGGAGCCCAAGATGGGACATGTCACTCGTACCCGTCGAGTCTTGCATGAATGTTCTGTTAGGTTCGTGAAACGGGGATAGATTCTTAACTATGATGGAAATGGACTTTTAGAATGATAAAGAATGTGAATGATTGATCAAGAATGTTAAGGAACGTTATAGAAGGATAAAGAATGACACAAAATGAGAAAGAACGATATAAATGGTTAAGAATTGGAATGTTTGAAATGAAAGAACTGGCTTAGCTTTATATTATTCTTTTCCTTATAGAATTCCCTATATATATGTATCACGGGAAAACCTTTGGTGTGCAAAAACTATCCCCGGATTCATGAACCTTGCATGTGATTGAAATGTGCCTTGCTCTATATATATATATAGCGTATGTGGGTAGCCCCTCACTCAGTTAAGCAGGAAAGACTGACCCGTCTCCCTACCCAAGTTTTTAGTGTTTGCAGGTTTGCTTGAAGTTTGAAGCTAGACGGTGTTGTCTTGAGTCTTTGAGTAGGTCAAGTTAAGTTAGGAAAGTCTTTGCACTTGCATATGTATCTAAATCATGTATTAATTGCCTTTGTAAGTTCTGGATTTGTATTGGTTACTAAATCGCCCTTGCCGGGTTTTGTTATTGTATTGAAAAAGAGGCCTGAGGAGTCCAACCCTGCTTGCTTTGGTATGTTTAATTTCTGCAGGCCCGTGGCCAACGCATGCGTATAATTTTAGCTTTCGCTTGCGTATTCGTCCTTGCTTGGTTCAACTTGACAGGGTCTATTTACCGCCTAGCTTAGGATGGTTTTTGTTTATTCACCCGTTCGCTACGGTTTGATTCGGGTGCGGAGTCTCTATTCCGTTACTCGGGTCGGGCCGTGGTGGTGGGGATGTGGTGCCTCACGTGTGGGGTGCTACAGTTCCTGTCCTGTTTTGGCGAGACACATTATACTTCCTGGAGCCCAACGACAGATGTATTGAAAGAACCAGGAAAGCAAGGGCTGACGGCTATCTATTGCATTAGTCCCAACTGAATTTGGAGAAACCCGGACATTCACCAGGAGTTTTGGTGAACCGATGGATTCCGGTCTTTGGGATTCATCTACCCATTGATCATCCTGTCCTGGATGGTAAGGGCTAGCTACCCGAACCACCAACCTAATGTTAAGGAGTAACTGTGCACTGAAATGGATTCTAATATAAGTGAAACGTAATTTATGGATGCTCACTTAATAAGATCTTGTACACAAAAATAGAGTAGGTTGGAGAAGGCTCACTCGCCGAGCCATTGCGCACTTTTCCTGAAATTAATTCATTTAGTTGTAATTCCATTCATTGATGCCCGGTTTCTTTCTTTTCTTGAAAACTTTGGATGGAATTATGACTCGCATGATTTTACCGCTTTATATATTCTATTTATACCTTTCACTCAGTCTTGTAGAGACTGACCCCTCCCTCTCTTTTGTCCCTCAAGTGTTCTTGGCATAGCTAGCAGGAAATTGCATTAGCTTTTGTATTTTCGTGTCTAGCTAGGTTCACTCATTCTGTACCACACACTTTATATTATTTTGGTTATGTACGTATTGTAAAATACTTGGATACATGCTTCTGTAATTAGCTTTGATGTACATTCCTGTAAATTATTTCCCGATTTTATTCTATTCCTATTTTATGTATATTCCTGAATTGTTGGTACAGGGTTAGTCCCGCCTAGCTAGGATTTGTGTCGTGTCTTTCGTTCGCCAGGATTGGACTTGTGTACGGTCGATAATCGTATATGAGTTTGGTCTTGGTGCGGGGCTTGTGGTGGCCCATGCTAGGGCGCTACATCTTAAGGTGGTATTAGAGCTTCGGGTTGCAAAACCGGAGTTCTAGTGTCGAGTCTGTCTAGGTCGTACGGCTTAGGGCAACTTGTCAACGTGCACTTGCATTTATTTGCTAATTTCATGTTTCTTTGGAATGCTTAATTGTTGCATTTTATTTACATGGGCATAAATTGACCGACCATGCATTTTCAGTGTTTGATATTCAGGATGCCTCAACACAGAGATCGTGAACAAGATCGTGAGCAAGATCATGAGAGACTCCACCATAGGCACCATCGTTCTCATACTCCCGAAAGGAGGGAACAACGAGCTAATCTCGAGAACTTCATGGATGTGGTTGTAAATTATGTTGAGAGGAGGTTACAAGAGAATCCACCACCACCACCTCAGGCTCCTGCTCCAGTACAAGAGGGCGGTTTAACTCAAGCTCAAAGGGATTTTCGATCTTACCATTCTCTACAATTCCATGGTGGTAACGACGTCCAAGCTGAGAATTAACTTACTGGGATTCAAGATATCTTCCGGGTTTGTCGATGTAGCCCGCAAGAGATGGTCAACCTCTCCATTTTTCAACTTCAAGGAGAGGCGAGAAATTGGTGGACCACAACAAACACCCAAATTCAAGCCAACGGGGATAATCTCTCATGGAAAGTTTTTGTGAGAGAGTTCAAGAATAATTACATCCTACCTTTTTCACACACCCGAAGGCCTAGAGAATTCCTTGACCTCAAAGAAGGAGGGAGAACGTTGACCGAGTACATTTTAGAATTCAACCGGTTAGCTCACTATGCACCGTATATTGCTGGGGATGACGAGCATAAGGCCATGCAATTCGTGGATGGTCTCCAGGACGATATCAAGGACATAATTGGGGTTTCTAATGTGAGGACTTGTGCGAAGGCTACGGATAAAGCCTTGAAGGCCGAGGCTAAGTTGATGAAGAGCCGGTCTAAGGCCTACCAAGTTAGTTCGGGATCCGGTTCGGGCACAGGAAAGAGACCTGTGTATCAACAATTCCAACCTTCTAGGGGCAACAACAACAACAACAAGAAGAAAGCGAAGCCCTATAGGAAAGCTCCGGCTTAATCGAGACCACCAGGTCCCTATCAAGAGCAAGGACGACCAGGATGTGCACATTGTGGCCATCCTTCTCACCACTATGATCATTGCCGCCGCCGCTTGGGTCTATATTTGCAGTGTGGAGCCGTGGATCACAAAGTTGATACTTGTCCGAGAAGGCCACCAAGAGCTCAACAAGGGGGCTAAAGGCCAATGATTCAAGCCCGAGCCTATGCAATCGGAGGTGAAGAGATTGATGCCAACATCAACACCAATGCCATAGTCGAAGGTACGATCTACATACATTGGTATACGCATTTATGCATTGTTTGATCCCGGCGCTACCCACTCTTTTCTTTCTCGTGGTGTGGTTGTTTTCTTGGCTTTGCTTGTTCCGTGCACTTCTTCTTGCTTTGTTATTAGTTCTCCTCTTGGGGAGAGCTTACAGACGGATCATGTGTTTAGGGAAGTGCCGGTGAGTATTGAGGGTCGTGTTTTTTCGGCGAATTTGATCGAGATGCCCATGGAGAGATATGGATCTATTTTGGGTATGGATTGGCTTTTTTGCCATCGAGCCGTTGTGGTTTATTTTGAGAAGAAGGTTTGCTTAGATTCAAAAGTTTTTGTTGGAGAGGGTTCTAAAACTCCACCGATGGTTTGATCCGGAAATGAGCTACGAAGTTTTTGGCTTATCTACTTAACAAGCCTAAAGACCAAGCCAAGATTGAGAAAACCGAAGTGGTGAAGGATTTTCTAAGTGTTTTCCCCGAGACCTTGGATTCTTTACTACCGGATTGAGATGTTGAGTTTGTAATAGATTTGATTTTAGGAGTTGAGCCTTATTCGAAGTCTCCTTACCGAATGGCTCCGGCCGAGTTGAAAGAATTGAAAATTCAACTCGATGAACTTCTCAAGAGTGGTTACATCAGACCAAGTTGCTAGCCGTGGGGTGCACCGGTTCTATTTTTAAAGAAGAAAGATGGAACCCTAAGAATGTGTATCTCTTATCGCGAGCTAAATAGGATGACGATTAAGAATAAGTACCCACTTCCGCACATTGAAGAACTTTTTGATTTGTTGCAAGGTTCGAGGGTCTATTCGAAGTTGGATCTTCGGCAGAGGTACTATCAATTAAGGATTCGGGAAGAAGACATTCCCAAGATAGGTTTTAACACTCGATGCAGGCATTTCGAGTTTGTGGTCATGCCATTTGGACTAACGAATGCTCCCACCACTTTTATGGATATGATGCACAGGATCTTCCGACCGTATCTCGACAAATTTGTTGTGATTTTCATCGATGACATCCTCGTGTACTCTAAGTCACCTGAAGAACATGCTCAGCATCTCAAGATCGTTTTGGTAATTTTTAAAGAGCATCAGTTATTCGCCAAGTTCAGCAAGTGCGAATTTTGGATCGACCAGGTGAGTTTCTTGGGTCATATTATTTCCGGTAATGGAGTTGAGGTGGTTCTTCTATGATTGAAACCGTGGTACATTGGGAGAAGTCGAAAAATGCCTCAAAATTAAGGAGTTTCTTGGGTCTAGCGGGTTACTACCGGAGATTCGTAAAGGATTTTTCTAAGATTTTGTCACCTTTGACCCGATTAACCAAGAAGGATGTAAAATTTGATTGGGATGAGGATTGTGAGGCAAGCTTTCAATTTTTGAAACAGAAGTAAACTTCATCTCCGGTGTTAGCACTACCCGGGGATCCCGATGGGTTTGCAGTTTTTACCGATGCTTCAGAAGAAGGTCTGGGTTGTGTTCTTATGCAAAATAGTCGTGTGATCGCTTATGCCTCGAGGAAACTGAAGGATCATGAACAAAATTATCCTACCCATGACCTAGAATTAGCTGTTGTGGTGTTTGCTTTAGGTAAGTGGCGCCATTATCTCTACGGGGTGACATTTGAGATCTACACTGACCACAAGAGCCTCGACTATCTATTCACTCAGAAGGATTTGCATAGGAGGCAAAGGCGATGGATGGAGTTTCTGGAGGATTATGATTGTACCATCCATTACCACCCGAGTAAAGCCAACGTGGTCGCAGACGCTTTGAGTAGAAAAGTTAGTGTATCCGCTTTGGAAGTGGATTTGGGAGAAAGTATTGAGCCCACGGTGAACAAGGCTCATGTGGCTAACATAACAAGACAACCCGATTTACAACAGAGATTGTATGATGCTCAAGCTAAAGATCCCGAGATTCAAAAGTTAGTATTAAAGGCCCAGGATGATCTGGAGTGCCCATTTAGTTTTGATGACACGGGTTTACTTAGATTCAAGACTAGAATTTGTGTGCCCAAAGAGTTGAAACGGGTAATTCTCGAAGAAGCTCACAGATCGCTTACTCAATCCACCCGGGAGGTACAAAGATTTATCGGGACTTGAAATAGTTCTATTGGTGGAGAGGTTTGAAGAAGGATGTGGCCGAGTTTGTGAAGCATTGCAAGACGTGTCAGTTGGTGAAGGCCGAATATCAGAAACCTGGAGGATTATTGCAACATTTACCGATCCCAGAATGGAAATGACAACAGGTTACCATGGATTTTGTGATAGGTTTGCCTAAGGCTAAAGGCGGAGTAGATGAAATTTTGGTGATAGTTGATCGGTTCTCCAAGTCAGCATATTTTCTTGCGGTTCGGATGTCAGATAGTGTGAGAAAACTTGCAGATAAGTATTGCAGAGAGGTTGTCAGACTACACGGGGTTCCTCTTGGTATAGTTTCTGATCGGGATCCAAGGTTTACATCCAAGTTGTGGGGAGAACTTCAGGAGACATTGAGTTCTAAGCTTAAGTTCAGTAAGGCTTTTCATCCTCAGACCGATGGACAGTCTGAGAGGTTGATTCTATATTTAGAGGATATGCTTCGGGCTTGTGTTTTGGATTTTCAATCGAAGTGGGATGAGTATCTACATTTGATCGAGTTTTCGTACAACAACAATTACCTAGCATCGATCCCTTATGAAATTTTGTATAGACGGAAGTGTCGTTCACCTTTGTTTTTCGATCTTGAGGAGTGGAGATGGACAAAACGAGAAGGAGTAAAAAGGGGTGTGAGAAGACCTAAGCTTTCAGAAGCTACTCAGGATGCCGTTGAGAAGGTTCAGGTTATTAAACAACACTTGAAAGCAGCCCAAGATCGACAGAAAAGTATGCGAATCACCACAGAAAAGATTTGGAGTTTGAAGTTGGCGATCGTGTATTTCTGAAAGCATCTCCTCGCAAAGGAATTGCAAGGATGGGGCGAGGAGAAAAGTTGAGTCCTAGATTCTTAGGGCCTTTTGAGATTTTGGAAAGGGTTGGTGAAGTGGCATATAGATTGTACTTACCTCCAAGGTTGACCGGAATTCATAACATTTTCCATGTGTCTCAGTTGAGAAAGTACTATCTCGATGATTCTGAGATCCTTCCTCTTGAAGAGGCTGAGATTGAACCAGATTTGACCTTTGTGCAGAAGCCGGTTAAGATATTGGATAAGAAATTCAAGAATTGAGAAATCGGCGGATTCCTTTGGTTAAGGTCTTATGGAGAAGTGAAAAATCTGAAGATGCTACTTGGGAAATGGAAGAAAAGATGAGAAGATTTCATCCCGAGTTGTTTTCAAACAGATAGTGAATCTGGGGACCAGATTCTTTCAAGGGGAGGAGGTTGTGACACCCCGACTTCTCGTCCGTACAGGTACGCGCGCCACGCGCGAGAGTTTTGGGAGTTAGGAGTTTATTTAATTCCTTTCGTTCTTTATTTACGTATTTAATTTTCTCGTTGCGTATTTTGATTGTATTTCTTGCATTTTTCCTAACTTGTTATTATATGCTAATATTGGTAATTTTTTAGTTTTGTTCGTGTATCCGTTTTATGACCAATTTGCAACATTTCATACTTTTCATACCACTTTACATCATTTTAAATTTTTTTAGGACCTTTTAGCAATTTCCCTCTTCTTCACCCACACATACACATCGATTCACACACACTCTCTCACCCACTCCCTCATTTCTTCTTCCTTTTCATCCAATTCAAAAGCAAAAACCCAAACCCTTGTCTTGCATTTGATCAAGCCATCCAAGAAGCAAAAACCCAAGTGAATTCCTCTCATCTCAACACAAGAATCAAGCTAAGAATTCTTCCTCATTCTCTCCCCTTTATCTCATTTGTATCCAAGGTATTTTCAATTTTGGGTTTTGAAAATTTGATGCACACTTTGTTCTTGAGCTTGAGTTGTGATTTAATTGAGCTTTGTAGAGTTTGATAGCATGTAAATGGATGATTGTATGCATTCTTGGTTGTGGTTTTTGAGATTTGGAAGCATGAGTATCTAATTCAAAATTTTGGGGGTTTTCATGTGAATTTGATTTCATTCAAGCATGCATGTTGGTGTATTATGTGATCTTGTTGGGTATGGGAGTATTTGAGTTGATGTTTGCTGGTTTTGGAGAGTTTTTGGAGTTAGGTTTGTGTTGGTTTTTGGCTTTGGTGTTTCCCCCGCGACCTCCCCTATTTTATCCCCTGTTCTTCGCGCCCAGGCCTGCCCAAAAATTGGAAACGACCGTTTGGAAGGCGTATGTGACACCCCGACTTCTCGTCCGTACAGGTACGTGCGCCACGCGCGAGAGTTTTGAGAGTTAGGAATTTATTTAATTTCTTTCGTACTTTTCTTGCGTATTTAATTCCCTCGTTGCGTATTTTGTGCATAACCAATTCATGACCTAATTGTAATATTTCATACTTCGCATACCACTTTGCATCATTTTAAATTTTTCGAGGATCATTTTGCAAATTCCCACTCTTACACACACACTCACACCGTTACATACACCCTCACACACACACACTCCCTTATTCTTCTTCTTCTCATTCCAATTCCAAGAGAAACCCAAACCCTTGTTTTCCCCTTTTATCAAGCCATTCCCAACTGACAAGAGCCAACAGATTCTCTTTCATTCCAACACAAGAATTTGAGCCAAGAAGCCATCCCATTCTCTCCATTTCATTTCATTGCATCCAAGGTAATTCACATTGGGGTTTTTGAGAATTTGATGCATTTGTTGATCTTAACCTTATGTTGTGCATTTGTTGAGTTTTGTGGAGAATGTTGGCGTGAGAATGGTTGAATGGATGCATTCATGGTTGAGGTTTTGAGGCTTGGAGGCATGTGTGCATATTTCATAATTTTTAGGGGTTTTATGTTGAATTTGATTGTCTTTGCGCCTTGTTCTTTGGAGCTTTACGTGTGTATATGTTATATGATGTGGAAAATATGTTAATTGAAGTGTTTTAAGTGTTGTTGAGTGTTGTGGTTGTTGTTTTGGACTTTTCCCACGTGTTTCCCCTATTTTTCTGTGTTTTTTCAGATCTGGAGATGATCCACGGGCGTGGATTTTTGCCCCAGTTTTTCCCACGGCGGTGGATTTGAGCCAGAGTTTCTGCCTATTTTTGGCAGTTTTCCCATGGCCGTGGAAATTTTGCCTTGTTTTTCCCATGGCCGTGGATTCTCCCCTGTTTTCTACCTGATTTTGTTTTGCTTCATGTTTCTTCATCCGAATTCCAAATGATCTGAAATTTTAACCATAGAAACCTTTTGAAGTCTAATTTGAGGTCCAATTGAAATCACCTCAATATCTTTTCTAAATTGTGAGATCTAATCAATCCTTTTTGGTGTTGCCACTTCCTCGAGAATCTGCATTCACCCAACTTCGGGCTTACGCCATTTTCTCCACACTTTGAACTATGATTTGTGCTATATATTTTCGAAAACCCCTATGAGTATAGTTTCAAACCCAACAAACAAAACTGAATTCCGAATTCTGAAACTCAAGTTATACCTCTTTTTCTACAGATTGTGCAGTTTAGAAAAACTGTCAGATTTGGCCTATTTTCGCTTGGAACCTCTTTTTGTGTTTTTATCCCTTTTTTCTCGTACTTTTTCACCTCCGGGCTTGTTTATAACTTATTATTTGATGTTAATATGTATAAAATTGTTCTTATATGCATCTTAAGTTACTTGAATAATGTGAATTTATCACAAGAATTGCATGTACACCTTGCTAAGTGTTTAATTGTGGTGCTATGAATTAATTGTGCACATGAACATGCACATGGATGTAATATTGATATAATAGCATCTCTTGCTCACGCCATATGCATTTTATTCATTTTTGTGTGTCAAACTTGGTGCATATTGAGTCGTGGCTCACACGTGTCTTATCTTTTCTTGTCCAGAGGATTCTCAGGAGGTCTTCGAGCCACACGTTTAGGGTCTGGGGCGTTCTTGTATTTGTTTTGGTACCGGTTCAGGTGAGGAATTGTTTGGTTATACTAATAATAAATTCCTAAAACCTAAATTATGTGATGTTTTGGCCAAAAACTATATTGTATATATTATTAGTTTTCAAAACTCAAATGTTTTCGAAAATATCCTTATTTTCTGGTCCTTGACCTATTTTGGTGAGATTCACTTTATTCCCTGGGGGCCCAGGGGCTGATGTATTGAGAGAACCGGGAAGGCAAGAGCCGAAAGCTATCTCTTGCATTAGTCCCAACCAAACTTGGAGCAACCAAGACGTTCACCAGGAGTTTTGGTGAACCGACGGATTTCGGACCTTAGGATTCATGTACCCACGGTCCGTCCTGTCCTGGGTGGTTAGGCTAGCTACTCGAACCACCAACCGGCGTGAGGAGTAATTGTGCACTGAAATGATCTCTGTAACAAGTGAAACCTAATTTGTGCATGATCACTTAATAAGATTCTTTACACAAAATGGAGTTATGGAGGGCTCACTCGCCGAGCCATTGTACACGTTTCTTGAAATTAATCCATTTAGTCATAATTCCATTCACTGATACCCAGTTTCCTCCTTTTCTTGAAAACCTTGAATGGAATTATGGCTTGCTTGATTTTACTTGTGACGCCCCGATCTTTCGGTGGCTTAGGTTTGCTTAACGTGTTATTAATTGTGCGTTTTATATTCACATAATTCTTTAAATATATGATATATATGTTATTACTTGAAATATTTGTGATTACGACTTAATTAATCTAAGTGAATTTATGACTTAAATGGATTGCTTGAACGTTTGGTTATATGCACATATATGTTGTGTTCGTGTGCCGATTCTTTGTTTCGTGATTTCCGTTTCTAGTGATTTTCGAGTATGTCATGCATTTATGTGTTATGGGTGAATATGTGTGCTCATTGCATCCTCCCGACCTCGTTTAACCATCCAAAACGCAACCGGAATCCAAACACACCACTTCACCAGCCACCATGACCTTACCCGACTAAAAGATCCATGTCTCACTCATTTCTTACCCAAATGGAGCAAACTTTGGACCCATATTCTCCTAACTCAATAACCCATCAGCCCTTAAGATATTTATCACATTTTGAACACATCAAACCCTCCATATTTTAGCTAAAAACCGAGAACCAAAGAAGAGAAGGAAAAGTGGGCACTATTCATCTTCTTCCTCATTGAGCCATCACTTTGATCCCTTCATTTCATTGATATGTGAGTATAGATTATTCCTTGGCATTCTTTCCTCTTTCATTCAAGCTATACATTGCATGTATAGGCCAAGAGTTGCATGAGATTGAGTATATCAGGGGTTGAGCATGAATTTGGGGATATGTGGTTTCCATGGATGGCTTTCTTGTTTTGTTGCATGAATGAGGCCCCAATAACTTCCTTATTGCATTTCTAAGCATTTATTATATAGTACTAGAGCATCCATGAAATTTCCATTGCTGGTCATGTTGGGGAAATTTGGAGAAACAAGCACACAAGCACCATCCTTGCTCTAATTCGTGTTCTAGGTCGTTTCTTCGCATGTTTGAGCTTTGATTTCATGGATTGATTGTCTTGGAGCTTGCCTTGATGTGTTTGGGTGTTTGTGGGATGTTTTAGAGGTGGTTTTAGGGGTTAAAATAGGGCTGAGAATCGAAATTCCCAGCCCTGGACGGGGTAACGCCCGTTACCCCACTTTGTGCATTTTTGGAGTAACGACCGTTACTCATGGCAGGGCATCCCCTATACAAGGTAACAGCCGTTACCCACTTTTTTGAAGGGAGGGGGTAACGGCCGTTACCCCCCTGCTTGGCTCACTTGGTGTTTTTCTTCGTTTGCTTGCCCGGATTGCTCGTTTCCCTCCCCGATCTTATTTCCCGTGCATTGTATGATTGATTTTGAGTGTTCTATGCATTGTTATGAGTTCTTGATGCATGATTTTGGTTTATAGTATGTTTTATGCATGAGTTATGTGTCTCGTGTCAAAATTTGGGGTTCATTGAACGTGGTTCGTGTGAGTTATGCGTTCGTGTGTCTTCATTGCTTCTTTTTGCGCATAATTGATTCAATGCTTGAATGTTGTACCCTAAATGCCTATTATCTTGTACTTTGGTGACTCATATGACTAATATTCAAGTGTATGTATGTGTTATGCATGTCTTTGATGAGTTTTACCCTAATTGGAGATGATTTGCGTTTGATATGCACCCATGATTATGAATGAATCAATAAAAGAAAGAATGAAGGAAATGGCTAAGTGTTGCATTGCCATGACATTGATTTACCTTGTATGCATTTCATATCATGTCATATGCATTGTCGAGCGTCTTATATGGTCTCATGTGTCTCACTTCACTATTCTTGCACAGATCTGGGCTCAGTGGAGACAAGGTCATTTTGGAAGCTTACTTCTATTGTGTTTTGAATTCCAAAGGTGGGTTTCTCTTCTACTAGTTAACGACCCTAATATAACCGCTATGTGAAACGTTTAAAGCCAAAACTACAAGTATATGTAATTAGTGTCGTTTTCCTCTCGAGTAAATGATTGCAAACATAAAGCCTTGTTTTGAACCCTACCATGTTTTGGCGAGAGAAGAAAGAAAGTATGCATGCACGTATGAATAGGGCCCAGGGACTTGATACACGTGGCTATCCGGGGAGGCATAGGGCCGACGGGGATCCCGTGTGTTAGTTCCATAAGGAACGGCTCATCTTGAACTCGTTGGAGGTAGCGAGGGATGGGGCCGCCAAGCCATAAGGGGAACTATGTACCCCCTTTTTGGTCAAGGAAAAGGACTCAGATGGCTCGGGCCGATCACCCGACCATCCACCGGTGAAGGAGGAACGTGAGGGAAAACCGTTGAATCGGATTGCCCAAACGTAATGAAATTGTATGCTTGTGCACCTAATGAATGAAAGAACGCATGTATGAAAGAATGACATGAATGATTATAAAGAATGTTAATGATAGTACACGAGGTGGCAGAAGGAGAATTATGCATGCCCCCTTGCCCGGCTTATAAGAACCTAATGAAAGATTGAAAGAATGGAAGATATAATCCCTTGCGTTGATTGTCTTTGCCCACTTGGGAAATTGTTATAAAACCTCACTTAGGATTATATTATGCATGTGATTGTCTATTTACCGCTTTCTATATATTATATTGTAAGTCCCGATTTTATACCCACTAGTCTCCTATAGACTGAACCCGAATTTGTGTCAGTTGTGTTGTGCAGGTTATTCACTTGGAGTGCTAGGCGGGAGCTCGTGTCTTGTGTTTCTTATTTAGGTCAAACACTTGTCAACACGCATCCATTGTATAATTGTATCATGTTTATTAGTATGAATGAAAGATTGATATTGTTTAAATGTTGTATCTTATTGTTATATTCGGGACAGACTTCTAGGGATAGATTGAACCCGTGCGTATGCTTTATGATTTATGTATGAAATTTCGGGACTAGGTATCTATGCTAGTTGAACCCGTTGTATTTGTTATTATGA
>JBBMKE010410567.1:0-11658 GCA_037834125.1 Lippia alba | reverse complement strand
CTTATTTATAGAAGTTAACCATAATTATCTAAGAATTGATATTAAAACCCGACATTTATTCATAACATGTTTTCACTCATTCTCAACCTAGCAAGTAGCAATCATGATTCATGCACCGCTAAACTCTGCTATTATGTAATTGTGAGCGATTTTTTGCTTTAACTTCCGATTTAAATTTATGCTTTCATCATTTTCTTTGTTCTTCATCCTTTATTTTTTTGTTTTCTCATATATATATCTCACTTTAAAAAAAAAAATGAACAATATATATATCCTAATTGCTTTTGCTTATTGTTGTGCAGGTTTTTTAAGATTTGAATATATTTACAGGTGGCACGGTTGTTCATCATATCTAATGAATATATAAGTATTTAATAATTTTTTAGTGCTTAATAATAATATGTATTTTTCGGTAACTATGATTCCTCTAATGTTTTCGATTCTAATTTTTTTTCTTCATCATCCTATTCATTCTTTTAAAATATTTTAAATTTCTTTAATGAATAGTCTACAAATTTTTATTTTATTAATTTATTTTTTGATTTGTATCATTTTTCTTACATTAACCACTGCAACAGAGTTTGATCCAAGTAGTTGGAAGATTATTTTTCAAAGGCAAAGTCCGGGCTCAAATTCCTCTGGCCACCTAAGGGTGTGTGTTAAAAAAAAAGGACAAAGTTTCATATTTTATCTTAGGTGGTGATGCGATTATTCATGTAATATGATTATGCATATGTTTGGTGGGTTCTCATTGCTATCAATTTTTTGCATTTTTATTCAATTCTTTGTTCCACACAGAAAAATGTTCTTTATCATTTTTTATGTTCTCCTTTGTTCTTTTCTTTCAATTAATTTATTTTCTGTATGTTATATTTCTCTAATTAATATTTCATAGTCTTTATTATATCCAACTATTAAATGTTCTTTTATTAATCTTTTTTGTTCTCTTCATTTTCATTTTCCATATTATTATACTTCTCTCACTAATATTTCATTTTAGTTATCGTAAAATATAATTACTTTTAGGTAATTGTAATTTCTTAACATTTCGTTTTAGTTCTCGATTATAATTGACCATTGGCTTTTAAATATATACTTAGTTTGATTTATAATATCGTGTTTAACTGTTTTTTCCATGTTTTTAAAGTAAAATCTCATATCTAAGGTTTTCCATAGAAAAAAGGTATTGAGATTTTATTATGCAATAGAGAAAGATTTAATTTTAAGCCGTCTTTGTTGTTTAAATTTTTTATTTTTACTGTGCTTATTAATTTTTTATTCCACATTGCACAACTACAATTCTCTATCTTTAATGTTTTTTTATTTTATCTTTACAATTTAGTTCATTTGATTTGTTTCAATCTAATTGCTTATATGTTTAGTTATTTTTATTTGATTCTTTATATATTTATTATATTTCACTATTATATTTATATATTTTTTTATCATATTTTTGTGGTCTAATTTCCACCGAAAATAAATTATTCGATTTTTTCTATTTCTAAAATACTTTTTACATTCTTTAAGGTTTTGACAACTATTGCAATTTTATTACTAATTACGTCCCTATGTATAATAGGGAAATTAATTTAATACTATATTAGTATTTATTTCAATATAGTAAATGTTAATTTTTAACATAATATTTTAGTTTTTTACTAACACCGTGCATTAATTTTTAACATAATATTTAAGTTTTTTACTAACACGGGATATACGCTAGTATATATGTATAACAAAATGAAATTTGGTAATTCAACATATTAAATATAGTTGTTATTATTTTGTTAAAATAAGTGAATATACGTTTAAGACTTGAAAGTTTTGTTAGTAAATTACATCGAATCAGAAAAGATTCGAATTTAAAATTATTATTGCGAAAAAAGAATCATTAACTATTTGATTCAGGAGGGTAAGTTAAATAAGTGATTATGTGTTTGTTGCTTATAAAGATTTTGGATAAATTGGTATGAATTATTACATTTCATGTCACGTCAAATAGAGTTTGAGGTTGTTCTCATTGTTTCATTGCAATACTTGATTATTATTATTGGGTGGTATTTTGATGTAATAATAAAGTTACTAAGGAAAAAAGTGAGGTACGATGTTTCATTAAAGAGAATATAATGAAATATTTGCCTTTTTCTTATTTCTCATACAAATATTGGCATCCACAATCACAAAAAATTGAACTTTGAATAATCTTTTAAAAGTTAGAATATATGGCACATTTTATTTCTTTTATTTTGTTTTTATTTGAAATCTCGAATGGGATTGAAACATATTTGAGAATGAGAGTTCACATTCCACACCGAATATTAATTGTCACGAGAAATTTTTGACAAAGAAATAAAAGCACTTTGCCTCGAAGAAAAGGAATTAATTTCAAAGTTTTTAAGGATCGGGCCCCCCACCCACTCCTATTTTCTTCATTTGTTATAATCTACATGCACGAGTGAGCACGATAATATAAATAAAATATGATATTTTTAAAAATATTTGTGTTAACACTAACGTCTCGGGAATCTAGAGAACGATGACAATTCAAAGTCGGCCTCGCCTAGTAAAACAACCCATGCCATGCACTTAAAAGTAGTTTGGTGTTTGTCCCAATCTGTGTCCAGATTCAAGGTTATCCTGTTCCAGATAGCAATAGAAAAACAGGGAACAGTACAGTCAATTGATGTCTTATGATGATTCCGGAAATTCTAGTCCAAATCAAACTCAGTCGAACTCAGTCAATTGACATGACGTCAAGACATCCGGAGTAAAACTTACACAGAGACCAAGACCAAACTCACTGTATTGAAATGGTGAATATGGATTCATTCGAATCGAACCTGACTCGTTTCGAGTATAATATTCCAATAAGCATCATCTTGGTCCTGAGGAATATGTCGGCGGGACACAGGTTTTCAAACACTGAAATCATGCAGAACAAAGAATATTATACTATTCATTTAAGAACATCAATGTCCAGAAAAAGAGGGGAGTTTTGAAAAGATAATGATAAAAAAGAAGGGAATTAGGGACCATGATTTGCAACAAACAAAGAAGAAAAGTCAAGACTTGAGAGATTCCTCAAAAGTGATGTACCAACTTCCATATTACATTATCCTCTCGACTCTTGTGTGTGTGTGAGGGGCTCACTAAAACTACACTTTGTCTAAAGGCAAGGCAAGTTGAAGACTTGATACATTATCCTACGTTTTTCATTTTGCTATATGCTTCAGACAGTAATCTTATCTCTATAGACCACCAATTGGTATAGATTAGCGGTTCAAGGGAGAGCTTTATACCCTAAGTGGTCCGTCCTGACTCGACCCATGGAAATGGGCTATCGAAAAAAAAAAATCTTATCTCTATACACTGTATCGCGCGCGCACACACACGTGTGTGCGCGTGTGGATTTATGTTTGTGGTGGGAACACAAGGTAGGTTGACGATTCTTGATTGAAGTCCAGTTCTGAGAAGCACAATGAATGTAAACGAATCATCATGTCATTACATATATTGAAATGGAATTGACAGCCGGCTCAGTAATACTTCATCTATTCCTTTTGAGCATCGGGAAATCAACGTATGATGTTAACAACGAGTTGATCTATATAGGACCACTGCACGAGACAAACCATTTCATTCAAGAACATTACAGTTACCGTGGCTCATGCGGATCTCCACTTGGCACCAGTATTCACCAGTTTGATGTAGACATTCTTGAAATCCTCAAAAAACAAATCTTGATCTTCGGCATACTTTGAGATCCATCTGTTGGTAACAAATACGAGCAGAATGTTACTAGGTAAATATACAAGATGTGCAAATGGTTGTAAGGAAAGGGAATATATACCTGAGGCATTCATCGTCCTCAACAAGTGCGCGGTCTGAAGGAAGGCCAATCATACTGGACATCCCACCTGTAGACCATGGCTTCTCGAGAAGAACTTTATAGTAAGAATTGTCAAAAACGGTTGGATTCCCAAAGCCTTTGCTTCCTAGAGTATGTGCTCCAGACAATGCAACAAGCTCTTGGGCTCTGTACATTAGAATTTCATCGAACATTTATTCCAACACTAAACAGTTCAGAAGCTAGAAACACGCTTTCATTCAACATGGTAAGATATTAATACTCACGAGAAGCCTTTCTTTTCGAAAAACTGCTTCATGGCAGCTGCATTTAGTGTTTCTTCAGGAAGCTTCCCTTCTGGATCAGGCACCCTGCAATATAAAACACGAAGTTCTAAGAAATTACTCCTCATTTTATATGCATTAAACAACTCTTTATCGAGGCCCGCATACTAAGATTTGAGACGTTTACTTTGCATCTATTCTTCCCAACCGAACTGGGATATCTGGACCTCCACATACGGAAACAGCCTCGGCTCCAGCCACAGCTATCAAATCTGCCCAGGATACTAGCAGCCACAAATCGCATAAGATTCAGATGGTATATATATAATTGTTGCTCGAGCTGAAAATATTATCGTTCCTAGACCAGAAATACCTGGTCTTACTGCATCTACTTGAGTTTTTGCCTTCCCCAGAATCTAGACAACAAAACATCCAATTACCAGTTAGCTAACCAAAGGTTCTGCAAATGTAAATAGATTAGACATAGAGAGGAGGAAGCTCGCCTTCATCGACTTCGAAAGGCCCGTGTTTTCAGGTCTATCGAGTTCATAAACTAACGATCCATTCATACCACCTAGAACACCACAAACAAATTAGCCAAAAAATTCAAAATGCTTGCACATAAACACCACAGTAGACTACATAACATCACTAATGAATAAAATAATGCCAATTTCAACAGTAAGAAAGAGTATTTCCCCGTGAGTATATAGATATCAAGAAAATACCTGTTTTGTCACTCTTATCAAACGTTCCAGCATCATGAAATACCAAACGAAGTAATCCAGCAGCCCTGCCCTTCGTCAAAACCTTCCCAATCTCATCTCGTAGCAGAGAAATTTCACTGCAGATAAAAGGCTAAACGTCAATCAGCTGTTTCATGAATTATATCTATGCATTCATGTCATTATTGACAAACACTAATCGGCGACAAGCTTAAATTGTAAACTAAATTCCCGAATTGCGACAAAGACGAAGAATTCAGCAGGACAAATAGCGTATTCACACATCACAATGACTATACTTGAATTGCACAACTAACGTAAACTCGTTAAGCTCAGGCTTACTCAGTGGCAGTGGCGGAATCGGGGAAAGGTAGGAGAAACGACGTCGTAGCCAGATAGAGTATCTCTCGCCGCCCAAGTGGCGGAGGAGAATCAGCTGCACAGGCTACTATTATTAACCTTTTCGCGGCGAATTTGAGCGTTGTCAAGCTCCGGAATTGACACTTTGGCATTCGCACGGCGGAGTAGGAGGTGGCGGAACCGAAGAACGGCCGGTCGACGGCGGTGGCGGTGGCGCCACTCATTTTCAGCTAGACTAGACGGCTCCGGACAATTATTGGTTGATATTTTCGTTTCTTATTATCTTCCATTGTTTCGCGGATTTATACAGTTGCACCTCGTGCTTCATCACTTGTTCCTCAGAATTAATATATATATATATATATATATATTCAAAGATATTTAGATATGAATTTATTGCAAGGCACCTACTAATTACTATTATGAATTATCCCTTATATTTTCCCAAAAATGATAAGATATAAATATAATATTTCTTTTATCCTTAACAAAATGTAATATTTTGATTTTTAATTTCTACTTTTGATATGGAGTAGTTTTAAAATTTTCGGATAGTTGTCGGCTTTTGGCTTTAATTCAAGTGAGGAAACTAATTTTGATAGTTGATCTATTAAATACAAGTGAATGGGGAATGAGTTCACTTAAACAAGGTGTTTGGTTCGAACCTTGTGGTAGGGCTATCAATGGATCGGATTTTAATCTGAATCCGATCCGATTTTTAGCATATTCGTTCGATAAAAATGTCCGATGGATCATATCCGATTATAAATATTCATTATCCGAAATAAATGGAGCGAATATGGAATTAACGAATCCGATCCGTTAAGAATCTGAATCCAATTATATATATAATATTTAATTAAAATAAATTATTACTAGTACATAATATTAAGTAAGATGACTAAAATTATAATTTTTACATAAATATCACTTTAAACAACAATAAAATTTGAATTATTTACTATAAAAGTATATATTTTTCTTTATTAATAATTTTAAATTAACTTATTTTTAATAAATATAAATAAAACCATCAAATAATCTATTAAATAATTTTTATTTATTAATATTATGTAATTATATTTAGTTTTATATTAAATTTATTAAATAAAAAAATAAATTTCATTGCTAATCGGGTCGGATATTTAATCGAATTTAGTCCGATTCGATTATGCATAGATTCAAAATGAATGAATCTGAATCCTATAGGATTTGGAATCGGATCCTCTTGTCGGATTCGGTTCCGAAATCTTCTGATCCGGCCCGAATCCGACCCGTTGATAGTCCTACCTTGTGGATGTTAAAAACTATGTTAGGAGAGGTCCCCGCAATAAGCGCCTTCAACTATTCCATGAGATTAGTCATTCACTCAATTGGATGGGGAGAAACCGTAAGATATCAAAAAAACTTAAATTTATTTATTTATTTGTTAGTAAAGGAATGATCTGAAGTGGGCCTTCATATGTGAAATCAAATAGGAGTGTTAGCTAGAGAGCCCATGAGCCTCACCATGCCCAAATGTGCTCCTATATATATTGAGCTATAGTCCATCTTTATTGGGCCATGTTATTAATAACATGATGTTAATTAAATACAAATCCAACTTATTGTGATATACGATATTTTTAAAAATATTATTTTGTCATATTATGTCTGATATTTTTTACATAAAAAAATTAATAATATTATCGTAGTCACATCGTTTTATGTTCATATTCACACATCATAAAATCCAACTCACATGTGGAATAACATTTTAGAAAAATTCTTGTCCAAATTCCACTCGTTCAAAGCAACTCAATTATAAATAACAAGTACATATATTTATTTTATTGATTATTTTTTCTCTAATCATAAGACAAAGAGGATAATACATGCACTTAATTGTATTGATTTATCCGAAATAGGATCATAATCTTTCTATTTTAGGTCTAAAATGGGAGTTGAAATATATATAGTATGATCCAAATGAGCACGTATATCCAAATCTACAGACATATCCATCCGACAAGCATGGAAGCGTGAAAAGTTCAACTTATTCGTTTCCTCTTACAACACCCAAAAAGGACGTTTCCACAACGTATATTTATACGTCGTAGTTTCTCCCAAATCTCACGCCTACACGCACGTGTTCAAATTCCTTACCGCGTCTACGTGTCTCCGCTTCTACTTTCCCGTACGATTCCCTCACCCACCCAATCACCCCACGCCACGTCACCCCACGGGTCTCTTACAAGCCCACGTGGCGGCCTCTCATTGGCTGAGACCGTTGATCCCCCCCTGGATCATGCTGCTGCATTTCTTCGTAATATCCTCATTTCCTTTAATACCACAGTTTGTCTCCTTCCCATCTTCTTCATTCCTCCTCCCATGAAAAATACGAATATTTCCTAAAATTCAATAAATAATTTATTAGATTCGATTCGAATATGAATAATGCTTTCGATTAGGTTTCTCGATTTCGGAAGATAGACCGGGGAAGAATTAATCGGAGATCAAAATTATATTAAATACAATACAGGAGGATGGTGGTGAAGATGAGGAGAACATGGTCGCCGTGGGCGGCGCCGGCCGCCGCCACGCGGAGGTTCCAGGTGGCGGTGAGGCTAATCAAGCTGGAGGGATTAGCGGCGGACGACGGCGGCGGCGATAAATATGTGGCGATTAAAATAAAATGGAAAGGAGAGGCGAAGCTGTTCCCGCTGATGGCGGCGAGGTACAAAAAGGGATTATCCGGCGAGAAATCGCTGCGGAAAGGTGGGGGAATTATCCGGTGGGACGACGAACAGTTCTTCGAGAATATCTGCTCCTTCTCGATCGTCTCCGATCGGAAGTTCGCCGCCTGGGAAATTTCCTTCAATGTTATATATGTGAGTTTTTTTTTTTTTTAAAGAAAATCAATATTCAACTTTTTTAATTTGTTCAGTTTTGATTTGATGAGATTTATGTATGTGTGAAAATTCAACAGGGTGATAAGATGGATTGGAAGGCGAAATCGGCGGTGATCGGGAGAGTTTCGATGAACATATCCGAAATCGCTTCGAAGATGGAGGAATCTTCGCTCGAACAGAAGCTTCCTCTCACTCTGCAGATCAATGGAGTTGCCAAGGAAGCTTCACTCACGGTAAATTTAACCTCCTTTTTTTTTTTTTAGCACATAATCAGGACCGGAATCCCTTTTTCGTGGCAGGCCATTGGTATATTACAATACGAAACCAAAAAGTTTACAAAAATTTACGCTTCCTTTAACATTTCATGATTATCATCTCTTTTGATAATTGATGATTACTATGGTAATTACATTTGCATGCGTACTTTTACGTTTTTAGTTTCATTTTAAGAATTAAAATTCTTGGTTTATTGATACATTCGTATATGTAATATTATTGATCTTTTTCGGGAATTGTTATAATAAAAGAAGAACTACAATTTGACTTTATTTAATTAATATTAATTGCACCTAATTCTTTAATTAGTTTTGATATTAGGTGGCTAATAAAAAAAAAGCAACGAGAGCGAGATGCACGCGTTCATTGTCTCATTGAACTTTATGAAACTTAACCTTAAATTGTTAATCATAGCTTGGGTTAGTTCTCATTAGACTTTAATTAAGACCACAAAATTTCCAACTTTTGGAAATTGAGGGGCCTTTAATAATTGATTTATTATAGGTAATTATTTTTTTTGGTAGGTATTATAGGTAATTAATGGAATTAGTTGTAATTAACTAGGTTTGTCGCGTTCGATTAAGATAATATGGCCTCTAGCTATGCCTCCACCAACTTTTTTAGTTTGAAGTTTGAACACTTTCATTATATTAATTTAAAATTTTACCTGGGATAAATTCCCAATTTGACATCATATTTTTATTTAACTCACTATTTTGACTAAATGTCGTATGATTTTCATATAATGTCGTACTTAAAATACCATATTTCTCAAAATATGTTGTATAATTTTTACAAAATATAGTACTAAAACTTTATAATACCTTATTTATATCCTAGTATGTTGTATAATTTTATGGTGAGTAAAATAAAAATATTCCAAATTGATAGGGAGTTATTTCAAATGTGTCATAGGTGGCGCTTAACTTTGTTGAGATAAGAGAGCCGCAAGAATCGGTGGCATTAACTCGGTCTGGGTCAGCAATGTCCGGCAAGGCGTGCAAAGAGAACCTCAAAGCGAGGAGATCAAGATCACCGAGTCAAGAGGAAGCGAGTCTAGATGATTCGGACGAGTCGGGCACGTTGGATATTGCCAAGGAAACGAGCCCGGCGACTAAAGGGAAAGAGGGATGGTTTTCATGGAAGAGCAGACGCTTCAGTTTCAAGAGAGCCAAGACGAAGGAGGAAAAGCTGGACGAGAAAACGGACTGCTGCGACGACCCAAACACGACGGCGACAGAGAACGAGGTCTCGTCTTCGGCCGAGGAACCTGAGTTATTACAGGTACGATTTTAGTAAGCTATTAGAGAAGTAATAGAAAAGATAAAATTAAGTGTTTTTACCGTATATGACGTGATATCTTTCATGTTCTATGTTTTTAACTTTTGTTGAAATTATGGGAAGAATGAGTCTTGGTAACGATTCGGACAACTAATGGTTTTATATTAGCAGCAGCTAACATTATCTGGAATTGTTTTACCAGGTTTTGGTCTGACTTTGTTTTACATCGACAGAAAGGAACAAAAAAATATTGTCCCCTGACCTTTTCAATCTAGAACAATTGACTGAGTTTATTAGTATTGTTTAATAAAGATCGCTTTTTAATTTATAAACTATTAATGACAGTTAATGGAGTCTAATGCGGCGGCTTTAGACATTAGTTTAAGAAAGACAAGTACGAATTAATAATTATAATTCAATTTAATATTCCTAAGTTCCTAACTGCATGTCAATTCCTTCCAGAAAGATGATCCCCCGAAACCTAGTTCAGAATCAGAGGACCAAGACACTTCTCCCGGTTCTTGGGAAGAAAAGGAGCTTATCAGCAGAGACGGTCAAGCAATGCTCAAAGCTCAAGTTTTCTTCGCCTCCTTCGACCAACGTAGCGATAAGGCGGCCGGAGAAAGCGCCTGCACTGCATTAGTCGCAGTCATTTCACACTGGCTCCACTCGAACAGCCCCTCCATCCCCGACCGGCCGCAGTTAGACAACCTCATAGTCCAAGGTTCCTCGGAATGGAGAAAACTGTGCGAGGATTCCACTTATGTCACCGACTTCCCAAACAAGCATTTTGATCTCGAAACCATCATACGGGCAGACATCCGACCCATCTCGATCTCACACAACAAGTCGTTTGTGGGGTTCTTTGGGCCCGAGTCGTTCGAGTCTCTCAAGGGCGTCATGTCCTTTGATGACATATGGGATGAAATCAGCTGCAATGACATGGTTCCGAGGATCTACATTGTGAGTTGGAATGATCATTTCTTCGTGTTGAAGGCTGAGGCGGATGCTTATTACATCATCGACACGTTGGGGGAGAGGTTGTTCGAGGGGTGCCATCAGGCGTACATTTTGAGGTTTGACGAGAATACCCTCATGCGGAAGCAGAAACCCTACAAGGAAGAAAAGGTTGAAGCGCCATCAGAGACTGAAACCGATAGTAAAGAGGAAAAGAACGAGGAAGAGGAAGACGAAGAGATAATATGTAGCGGCAAAGAATGCTGTAGAGAATTCATTAAGAGATTTCTCGCAGCTATACCATTGAAGGAACTGGAGGACGAAGAGAAGAAGGCCGCGGTCTCTTACTTCTCCCTCCACCACCGGCTGCAGATAGAGTTCAACTACAGCTGCTGCACATCGTCTCCCCCTTCTTCCTCAACATCGTCTCCCCTGTCTTCTCTAGTTAATTCTACACCGTCGGCTTTTTCCGAATGAGAAATGTATACATACAGTTGTATATATATAGCAGTAGAGTACGCGCGTAGATTGTCTATAAGAGAAGTTCCCTGTTTTTGTTTGCCACAGTAGTTATGCTGCTTAGATGTTTCCAAAGAAACATCAAAGTATAGGTTTATGATCCATGGATCTATATATATCAAATAAATCCCACATTTGATCAAATCAAGCAAGTCTTTTTACAATCTACATCAGTTGGAATTCAAGAAATTGGGTTTTAAACTTCAATTGATAGGCAATCAAGAACATCATTACAGGACAAAAACATTTGACCATCACCAGTGGTGTTAAATCTTTTCACTTTTGTCCTTTTGCCCTCTCTTCAGGTTCTGCAATTCTATTCCTCATTCATTTCTGGGGCCATAAAAGCCAATCAGAAGTTCCATGTGATTTACTGATCCACTTCTCTGAAAAGTCCCTGTTAGAATTACTGTCTTAGTAGATATTTAGTAGTATTAGGAAGTTGATATTAGATACGATTGATCTATCCATAGGTGATATGAATTAGGATTCTTACTATTATATATAGAGGTTAGTTG
>JBBMKE010410540.1:0-11659 GCA_037834125.1 Lippia alba | reverse complement strand
TATATATATATTATTCCTTTCAATATTTTGTTTTTATATTTACGACTCCGTTTGAATATCTTAATATTTTTGTTTTGTTTACATGATATTAAGAAATGTATTATAAATGTTGTTTAGACTTTAGACTACTTATTTTTTTAATATATATATTTTTTTCGTTATTTGATTTTCATACTTTTTTGTTTTCAGCTGCAATTTTGATTAATATTTTAACGTTTTTGCTCCATATTAATATTAGGAAGTCGTTATAGAATTTTTCTTGACTATTTACATAAAGCAAGACATTCCAATGAAAAACTTTATATCACTTTTTTCTTGTTGTTTTTTGTCCAACTTTATATTAGATATTGAAATTAAAAAAGTTTTATGAAATTACCACCATAATTCTAAAAATGGATTGACGGTGACGGTGTGCATTTTGTAATACATAATTATTAATTTTATTGCTTATCAATTTTCTAATAGAATTATTTTTTCTTTTCAATTTTCGACTGGTATTTTGTATTATATGACATTTTTGTTTATTATTTGAATGTGGTGATATAACTGGACTTTAGGTAGAATTTTTAATTTATCGAGATATATATCAGATTCTAATAGTTTTTTTTTTAAATTCTGAGAAATTTTGTTCATGATCTTTGTTTCATTTAATTTTTATAATTTTTATAATTATATTTTTCCCAAAGCAAGTTTGCCACTGACCATAGCATCACCATCGGCTAAAATTTGTCCCTTTTATATAAGTTTTTATTAGTGATCAACAACTTTTTTGAGTCTTTTATTTCATTCAATTTATGGTTTCAATAATTACTATAGTTAGTTTATGATCTTTTTTAATAATTATTTTTATTTTTTTGTATTTTGTTGTTTTTTTTTTAATTTTTATTCTAGTTTATTAATGATTGAGCAACTTTTAATTTGTTTCTATTAACTAATTTGCTTTCACCGAATTGAAGTACTATTCTATTCCATATATTTTACATGAATTAACTTTTTATCCTAATATAAATTATTTTATCTTAATTTATCATATTTATTACTAATACGTAATATTATAATTTTTATATAAATGCATTGCATAACACAAAATATATGCTAGTAATACTATAATTGGAGATCAAGTTAAATAATTTTTATTATTATTTTTTATCAGAACGATCAAGTTAAATAATAAACACACGGATCACGCATTAATAAATAGAAGTCTTTGCAAACTGTATGTAGCTGTATGACGTTCTTATTATATGATAAATCATTATGTTACCTAACATTTAATAAAGAGCTAAATAGTTAATTATTCTAAAAGACAATATCCTCTTTCATTTCGTGGCCAATTTTTAGGTGACCAAAGTAGTTTGTGTGGCCTATGAGAATTTTGAGGGCTCTTTTTTGTAATAATAAATTAATAATCACGGCCTCATCGGTCTGATGCAAGCCTTAATTAGTGTGTGTAATTACATAATAATATGGTTCTGGTAAAATTGCTTTTTGTTCCTATAGATATAGTTAGAATCCATTTTTCGTCTAATAAATATTCTATTAATATATTTATCCTATAATTAATTAATTTCTAACACATTTTAGTCTGAATTTTCTCATATGGTAATGTGCCAACATAATTGGTCCTTTGAATTTAACACATTTACTCCTCTAACAAATCACCTTTACTCTGTTAATATTTAATTTGTAGGACCAAATAGGTTACAATCAAATGAGTACTAAATGTGTTAACACATGATCGTAAAGCGTAAATTCGGGTTAAATATATTAAATTAATATGTTATACGACCAATAGTAGTAGTAAAATATTTATGAGGTCAAAATTGAATTCTAATGAGATACGTAAGAAATTAAATATGCAATTTAACCCTTTGCATCAATTTTTCTTATTGTAAATTATTATTATTATTATTGCAAAAAAAAAAAGTTTGTAATTGTATCCAAGGGTGGGCAAGACCTCATAATTAGTTTAATTGTTAAATAAGGTTTTGCGAAGACGTGCAAATAATTGTGCTATTGATCGTGTATCATTTCTTTAATATCAAGAAATGCAGCACAGCAAGTGAGATATTCCCAAATCCGAATCAATTAAAAAAAAAATCCACCAAATTATTGCATCCCTCCAATTAATTTTAAGCAAAAATTTTGGATGCTAAACTTCTCCATCGATCCTATAAATACCCCCTCTTCATTTCGTTAGTCTCCATCAACATCCACTACTCACAATCACAAGAGAAAGAAGATAACAAGAGAAAGAAGGGGGGGAAAAAAAAAACTCCTACCGGAAATAAATAAAATCATGGCCATACTAAGCATTAAGCAAGTTTGCATTTTCATGCTTGTTGCGGTAGTCGCCGCAACCAGCTTCAGCAAAAGCCACGCTACCGCACGCCACTTGTTGCAAGCAGAGGCCGTCGCGAATATAGCTGAGGCCGTCACAAATGCAACTCGGGATGCGGCGACTGCAGTCTCCGACGCAGCTGCCGGTGCGACCGGTGCAGCTGGCGGCGCAGCGGCACTGCCTACGGAGACTGCTGCGGGCGGGACCGCTGCAGCTGGGGGTGTGACGGCACTGCCTACTGATACAGCTTTAGCCGCGACGGAAACAGTCACAGGTGTGACGGCACTGCCTTTCGGTACTACTGCAAGCGTTACCGATACACTTGTAACTGTGACGGAACTGCCTACAGGGCTCCTGGGCAGTGTGGTGGTTCCTTGATTCGATTTCTGAATTGAGAGTATTTTTGTTAAGCTAATCTTTCCTATATCTTTGTGGTGGTGTTGCATTTGCACGTTGGAATTTTGTTTCTAATGTCTCTTTCTTGAATTTATGTATGATATCAGTTATTTTATATTTATAATGGTTTTTTCTTTTCTTTTTGCATTTATAATTTTTAAGCAAAATATTTATGTTGTTTGAAAATTCGACACTTTAGCAAGGATTCAAAGCACATTTGCAAGGAAAGTCTTTAGCGATTGAAAATATTTTACAAGTAGTTTATTGAGGAAATTGTAATTTGGGTATAAAAGTACTCGTCGTAATTTGTAATTTTTGTACAATTTTTTTTTGAAAAAATTAATCCATAATTCTAAAAGTACGCAATTTTATGTATTATTTGACTCGAATAGATATGACTCGTCAGAAAATCCACCCGAAGCTCGCAAAACCTGTTTCGTGGTAAATTCTCCAACGGACACGTGGAGATCCGAGTGGATTTTCCAGCAAATCATATTTATTCGGGTCAAATAGTGCATAAAATTTTAATTTTTTTGAAGTTATGAGCTAGTTTTTCATCTAAATTTTTTTTACCAAAATTGTGAATTAAGATGAGTTAGTATACCAAAAAGCGATTTTCTCCGTTTATTTGATAATCAAATTAATTTCTAATTTTTATTTCAATATGTTTGAATTTTTGTGTAAGCCCATTTGGCCCAAGAAATAGTGTTGATAATTAGGTATGGATAGACTATCTTGCAATTTCAAAATTGAGTTGCAAAATAATATGTTAAATTATAATATTGTCCCCAAAAATCAATATCAAGGTGGAATGAGATAGTAAACAAGGAGTATTATGCTCCTAAAATGGATTATGCATTGTTGGCTATGTTGATACAATAATTATAAGCCAAAGCAAAAATTAGATTATTTATATAACTCAAAATCTATCTACCAATAAGGCAATAACTATATCTGATTGGATCTAAGGAAGTAAACCATTTATTAGTATAATCTTGTTGAATTATCCCTTTTTGTTATATAAAGGATAATTAAAGTTGAACCGTGATATTTGGTTTTATAAATGCATATAAATCTTCTTCTCTTTTTTTTTAAATTTAAGATTTAATTAAATATAATGTTTTGTTTATTAATTTAAGGAATTCAATATGAGAATCTTCAGTGGTTACAATTTTAATTGTTATATAGAAGATTCATTATTACAAACATTATGCTACCAAAAAAATGTATATTACCAACATTATGATCTCAAACTTTGTAACATACATTAACCTGGATTAAAGAATTCCTGGCAATCAATTAGTATGAATTAAAGGATCACATTTTCAGCAGTTCATATCAAATATCAATTGTAGAAGTTGAAAAAAACAATAAAATTAATGGGAAATTGGGGAAAAAAAGTATACAAGTTAGACAAAAGCAAACTTACCTTGTTCTGCCATTGATTTATAAATTACTGGATAAAATCTTTACACCTATGGCGTATCTTTCGATATGTATGTTGAATATCTTATAAATGTTGTAAATACTTTTATTATCTTACCGGAAAAGAGTAGGTTCATATATAATATTAATATACTTAGAGAGCGTCTGATAATAGATTATTCAATTTCATTTAACCTACTTAAAAAGCGTTTTACAATGTAGATTATATAATTGGATTATATTTATTTTGTACTTAACGAGTTTCTTTATATATATCATATGGGAGACAAGATTTTGGACATGCTAAGGAAAGCTTTAAAGGGTAATGAATAAGAGATAATGGTTGGAGTAGGAGGTGTGAGGTTATGGAGTTGCAGACTGAGTTAGGGTTTTAGTGTACCAAAAATGTCTGGTGCATAAAGGAGGAAGGTTGGTTATTTATAAAGAGACCCTGAGAATGAGGGACTCGTGTGAACTTGTGGTCCCCACTTGAGTGGGACCACTTAGTGTGTGCGGCGTCCGTGAGGCTGCCATATGTCCTTTGGGAAGGATGCCACGTAGGTGTAGAGAATACTCAAATGGTCCTCTTTTATGTGGCCAAAACAGTACCACAATGATATTGTACGGTGCGTTAAGGGCCTAATCCTATTGGATGAGTGGTGGTGGCCGGCAGTGGAACAAAGATAGTACGATGTAATCACTTTTGTTTTAGTAAATGAAAGTGACGTTTGAGCCTCAGGGGTATATATGATTCTATTCCTCGAGTTGCAGGTTGATTACGAGGGGTGGGTTACGCATATGGGAACTAATATTCAGGTTTGAATGGACAAACAACAATGGCTTTAAGGGTAGATCAGTAGGGGCCCTCGACTATGGTGATCCGCTCGACTCCTAAGAATACCTCAAGGATCTACCCTTGGTTTGCCCCAAACGCTTTAATTTGCTAGTTGACATGGGACGCCACATCAATATATATTCTATTCGAGTGGCTCTAGGCACATGCCCACGTGATAACGTCGAAGTTGCGCCATGCACGTCAGAGGGGATTTTACGTTCCCCTGCTCGAGCCATCAAAAACTCCTCAGGCAAATGGGACAATCTCATGAGTAGGGGGTTGGTACCTTACATATGTTCTTGATTCATCTTGTTCATGCTTGTAGTAGCGTCTTTCTCTTTCGTGAGATCTTCCTCAATCCTTTCACTCTAATGAACCTTTTTTCAGTTATTTCTCCTTTCACTCTAATGAACCTCCATCTCCGCCTTTTCTTGATCTAGGCGAGCAATTAACTGGTTTGAGTGTCTCCACGATCAGGGATGGAGTCAAGGGGGCATGGTGTCCGCTCCAGACTGAATTTTGGAGTTTTTTAAATTTGTAAATACATTGAAGATTTTATAATATTATCTTTTTAATTTTAGATATTTTAATTTTTACCCCCTTTTATGTTAAATCTTGGCTTCATCTCTATCCACGATCTCTGGGTCCAAACTGAAATTTTTTAGTTCCTCATATTCAATTATGGTTTGATTTTTGTCATAATTATCACTATGGATACTTTGTTGTTACAAGTTGGAGATTGTTTTTATTTTTGATTTATGATCGTACTCTTTATCTTTCTTGAATTTATTTATGGTATCAATTTGTTTTAATTTATATTAATGGCTTTTAGGGGGCCGTTTATAACTCCTACAGATGTTTTTTTTTTTTTTTAATTAAAGACGACACCTTAGCAAAGTAGCAACGGCTCCCATCACATTTGCAGGCAACTCTTTACGGAAATGTTCTTTCGATCGGGCAAGTGACTAAATGGTCAAATTTGTGACGGAAGCATATAAAATATCGTAAAAAATATGGTTAGTTATGACAAAAAAACAATTTTTACCGGAAATATGTGAAGAAAATTTCAACATCAAAAGTTTGTCTTTCCGTCAAAGAGTCGTGCTGTTATGACGAAAAAGAATTTTACCAGAAATTATCTCAACAAAATTTCATCATGAAATTATAACAAAACAATTGAAACATGCAGTATTTTTTAAGAAACTAAATAAAATTTTTATGTATGAAGCGAGAAATTGTTTTTTTATTGTTTTAAAGAGACAGGGTAGCAGTAATACGTGGGTCGGTGGGTGCGACTTGCGAGAATGTGGAGGGTCGTATGACTAACGACTAGGCAAGCGAATTTCCTCCCTAAAATTGGTGATTTTTATTTATTTATTTATTTTTTTGTGAGAGATTAAGTTAAATTAATAACCACATGTATCACGAATTAAAATATTTACTATAATGTCTTTGTAAACTGTATATATTTGTACGACGTTCGTATTATATGATAAATCTCTGTTACCTAACAAATAATCAAGAGTTAAATAGTTGATATGATCTAAAACATAATATCCTCTTCGATTTCGTGGCCAATTTTTAGAAGGTCAAAGTAGTTGTGTGGTGGCCAATCAGTATTTATATTTTACTAACAACTTGCACACTCAAATACTTATATAGATAAAAAATTAAGTTTGTAAATAAATAGAAATTAAGATTTATTATTTTATATCTTTGAAATCAATTAATTTTATATTTTGATATTTTTTTTAAAAATAATTAAAAAAAATCTAGAATCAAAGAAAATAATTTAAAAAAGACTGGTGTTGTATGTGGGGATGGTTTCTTTTCTAAAATTAAAAAAAGAAATAAAAGAAATGAAGAGTCCACGATCTACGTGGTGGGGTAGTTTCTTTTCTAAAATTAAAAAATTAAATAAAATAGAAATTGAGAGTCGAAGAGATAAAATTTGGCCCTTTGGCTTAATAATAATATAATATAGTATAATCTAGGGCTGTTTTTTGTGATAATAATCATGGGTATGCAAGCCTTAATTAGTATACGATGGGAAAAATATCATTTTTCATCATTTAAAGATATTTTTATTTGATTTTGGTCCAAATTTTTTAACTTTTCTCACATTTCATCTTTTTTTATTCCATATTTTTCAATTTTAATTCTTTAACTAACTAACGTTAAAAATTGACGAAAAAATTATGTGTCATTCACGAACCACATACATTTATTTTTGGTTTTATAAATATCATCTGAATTCAATTTAGGTTCAATAATATATTTGATCTTATATAATTTATTAATTTCTAGAATATTTAATTTGGATTTACATATATGTTCTTTTTTTTTTTTTGTGGGAACATATATGTTCTTGTGCCAATACATTTGATCCTTCCATTTTAAAACATTTGATCATATAAACAAACCATCCTCTTTCCGTTAATCTTTTGTATGACTAGATGTGTTAAAATTAAGGAACCAGATATTTTACTATTTTAGCACGGGGCCATGCATTATTGTGAATTCAGGTTAAGTATATAAAAATTAATAAGTTAAAGGACTAAATTTGGTAGT
This sequence comes from Lippia alba, assembly GCA_037834125.1. Taxonomy (NCBI): domain Eukaryota; kingdom Viridiplantae; phylum Streptophyta; class Magnoliopsida; order Lamiales; family Verbenaceae; genus Lippia; species Lippia alba. Next base: position 4,091 of record JBBMKE010410540.1, on the reverse strand, counting down.
AGAATATTTATAAGACTAAAATTAGATTCTAATTAACTAAGAGAGGTTGGTTCAAGTTGTTAATGAATTCATTCCTTAACTATCGCAAGATTCGGGATTCGAATTCCACTTGGGTGTGTGTTTTTTTTAAAAAATAATAATAAATTAAATTAAATTAGATTCTAATTATTTTGTTAACTTAGTTTTTGCGTAGACGTGCAAGTGATTGAGTTAATGGTGTGGCATTATGGAATATTTATTATTAATATTCCAAATTAATTAATTATAAACAAAAAAGAACATGCACCAAATTATTCCATCCCTCCACCAATTAGTTTTAGGTTGAGCAAAATTTTTGGATGTAAGTTAAACTTTGTCCCTCCTATAAATACCCCCCTCTATTTCGTTAGTCTCCATCAACTACTCACAATCACAAGAGAAAAGAAGAGAATAAGAAGAAAAAATAACTCATTTTTCAGGTACCAGAATTATAGTTATGGCCATCATAAGCATTAAGCAAGTTTGCATTTTCATGATTATTGCGGTAGTGGCCGCAACAAGCTTTGGCCAAAGCCAAGCTACTGCACGCCACTTGTTGCAAGCAGATGCCGTCGGGAACTTAACTGAGGCCGTCACGAATACAACTCGGGATGCGGCAACTGCAGTGGGTGACGTAGCTGCCGGAGGGACCGGTGCAGCTGGGGGCACAGCAGCGCTGCCTACGGATGCTGCTGCGGGCGGGACCGCGGCAGCTGGGGGTGTGGCTGCCCTACCTACGGATGTAGTGACGGGTGCAACAGGTACAGCAGCGGGTGTGGCGGCAATGCCTACGGACATAGCTGGGGGTGCGACGGGTACAGCATCGGGTGTGGCGGCAATGCCTACGGATTTAGTAGGGGGCGTGACCGGTGCGATTCCTGGCATCGGTCTTTAACTTCAATATATTTGAGAAACTCTCTTCTCTTATTTCTATTGTTCCACAATCGTTTATATGCTGTTTTGTTTGAAATTGTGGTCCATTATGGGATCAGACTGAAACTTATTCGTTCCTTGTATTCATTCAATTATGGTTGATTCGATTCATGTCATGATTATGAGTATGCTTTGTTGTTAATTTCCAAGTTGAAAATTGTTCTTATTTTCGGGTTAATGGTTGCAACGTTTATCTTTCTTGAACTTATGCATTATATTAATTTGCTTCCCCATTTAGCTCTTCGATCTATCGGTCATAAATATAACGTTTTTATTAATATTAAGGATTAATCCAGCGTATGAATGTTCAATGCTTACAATTTTGGTAGTTATAGAGAAGAAAAGACATTATTACAAACATTATGATCTTAAACTAATTAACACTAGTAATTTCTGCACAGTCTATGCGTTTGCAAATAATAAAATTGTCATTATTTAAATATCTATTAAAAAAATTTATATTAATATTTATTTTGCACTTATTTATAATATAATTATAAACTTAAAAGAAAATATAAAATAGAAATTAAAAAATATGCAGAAAGAAAAGAGATATATAATAAAGAAAATTGGAGTAAGGTGAGAGAAAAGAAATAAAAAGTTCAGGGATAAGTGAAAAATAAGACTTGGAGAGTGTGATAAAACAAATAGAAAAAAAATAATTTTAGAGTTCAAGAGATCAAAACGGTTACTGTAAGGGTATCTCACTTAATATATAGTATAGATATATATTAGCTCTGAATTGGATTAAAAACAATTTATAGCTATCAATTAGCCAGTCAGACTTTATAAAACACATTCTCAGCAGTTCGATCTTCTAATATTTGTTGAGTTGTATAGATCGCATTGGATATCTTTTTCGGGTGTTTTGCGGATTGTAGAGCGTTAGTTTTCTTGAAGTGTTCTGTATATGAATTGTATTGCGATTTGCAAGATCACTTTTTGCTTATTCAATAATTTTTATTTTATTTTTTAAAAATCGATTGGGAAGACCATTGGGTTGTTAACGAGGCCCCCGCTTATTCAATAACCTACAAGAATGAAAAATTTTAGTCCAAACTTGACTTGGCCGAACCCAACCAATTAAAAAGGTGTATCACTGCCATCACTAAGTTGTGCGAGGAGAACTGAGGAGTGGCGCATCAAATGCACAAATACCATTTCATTTTTCCGTGCAACTAATAACTGATTTAAGAAACATTGAACCAACACCCTTAATCAATACATCAATACATATATGGATTGCAAAATCTGAAATGGATTTGAGAACTTTCACCTGTATATGCATTGGCCGAAGACCCTTCATCTCAATCTCAGAAAATGAGACAATCAAATCCGTAGGGTAGGTAAATGCCCGAATACCAATTCATTAAAACATTTATTATAACCATTTTCAAATCCTGAATACCATCAAGTGTCTTAGCATAATCTCAAACCTGAAACAAGAACAAGTAACAAGACATATATCCTCCTTTCGCAAATCCCGCAGTTTCCCCTTAGATTTGTGGGTTGAGGGACCACTCACTTCGAGGGAGGCTTGATCAAGCAGGTAACTCAAAGGAAACGTCTCAAAACTGTAAGTATTGGGTCAAAAATGGGGCCCAAGGGCCGGAGCATCCGACATGAAATAAATGTCCAGCAAGACTCTCAGATTATCGTCAAGTGGCGCTAAATCTTTGTGTTGTCATTCTCTTTAATTTCTCTGTTATTTACTGCATGAAAGCAGTATGAAGAAGAAGGGAAAAATAGTCGATTTATTTATTTTTTCCCAACAAGTGGTATCAAGAGTCATCAGTGTGGAATAATTCTTTTGAAATTTTAGTATGCTCTGTGGTTGGAGTTTTGTCTGATCTTACACATTAGAAAAAATTTCTGTATTAGAATTATTGTTCTCAAGCAGAAGTTTTGTCCTAGTGGAGTAGCAAGTGGAGTCCGATTTCGGTTGAGTTTGCTATTCTGGTGGAGTTGTTTTGGGGTACTTGTATATCTGGGGAAGTAGTGGGAATAAGTACAATCTAAAGAGGTTTTGGCTGAGGAAAGACTTGGTACTTAAGTAATCCTTGTGATCCACCTCTCTTTCCTGGGAACTAATTTTGTGGGTACTTTTCATTACTATTGTTCATTTATTAGTACTGATAAGCAAGATGGGAACGAAATTTGAGATTGAGAAATTTGATGGGAGAATTAATTTTGGCTTGTGGCAAGTGCAAGTCAAGGATGTGTTAATCTAATCTGGATTGCACAAGGCATTGAAGAGAGATTAACCAGCGGAAAAGATGACAAGGGTTCAGAAAAATCTGAAGATAGTAAAAGACTCAGAAAAATCCAAAATTAGTGATGAAGAATGGGAAGAGCTAGACATGAAAGCGGCAAGTCAAATTCACTTGTGTTTAGCTAAAAATGTTCTTGCTAATGTGATTGAATTGTCTACATCAAAGGAGTTGTAGGAGTAACTTGAAGAGTTGTACCAAACCAAAAGTATTTCAAATAGGTTATATTTGAAGGAGCAATTTTATAAATTGCAAATGGAGAAAGGTACAACTATTTCTGGTCATCTGAGTGTCTTGAATGGGATTGTTTCTGAATTGGAATCTATTGGAGTGAAAAATGATGAGGAAGACAAGGCACTCATCTGGTCTCTTCCATCTTCCTACAAGCACATGCAACTCATTTTAATGTATGGGAAGGAAACTGTGAAGTTGACTTCCTCGGACACCGGTTTTTCGCTCCTCTCCCGTTGGTCGTTTAGAATCCTAGGATTTTCTCAGAAGTGACAAGCAAATTGATTTTTGAGGAGAAAAGACTGAAAAATGGAGATAAAAAATCTCGGGAAGATTCAGCTCTTGTTGGTGAAGGAAAATGAAAGCAAAATAAAAGCTCCAAGAAGAAGGTCATTTGCTGGATTTGTAATCAACCGGGACATGTTAAGAATAAATGTCCAAATAATGGGGTTAGTTTGGCAGGAAGCTCCAAAGGAAATGCTGCCAGTGTTGTCTTCCTAAATCAGGGAGATGATATTTCTTTGTAAGCAAGATGAAAATCCTCATGGCCTGAATGCTACCTATTGCCATGGAAGAGGATGTTTAATTGGTAGCTGGTCCACAAGTTTGCACATGGGCATTGGTTGATAGGTGATGCAA
>JBBMKE010410533.1:0-11659 GCA_037834125.1 Lippia alba | reverse complement strand
AAAGGACCCACAATTATAAATTCTTGACTGAGGGACCCATCTTCGACCTCCTCACCCGCATCAGAGGTCGAAGCCAACTTTGGGCCGGATCACTATCCATATTTTGTAAGAAACAACTTACTCTTTTATAATATAATATAATAATATAATATATAGATTATTTATTTTTTTATTCGATAGCTCCATTTAATTGTGCGCAGGAGCAGGTCTTCTATTTTTTTCCTCTCATAATGCTCTACTTCTATAAAGTATGGAAGAAGGTAGATTTCCGCGGACTGATGCTATAAGCCTCGACCCTTGACCCTTTGAAAGAGGTCAAGGTCGAGAATTGGTGGCCATTTGATCCAGCCTCCTTTGCTCCTGACACATTATACACACCAGAATAGTACATAGGACGCATTAAATTAAATATATCTCGATTGTCGTGTACAACTACCCCCGGCCACTACGATATAAATAGCCCTAATTAACGTCGTTTGACATAAGCTCAATTAATACGCCTCTTAGCTCGAATATTTCTGCATACTCGAGACACTGACTTGCTCGTCAGAGTGTCTACTCCCACCTTATCTTAGACCAGCTTTGAACTTATGTTTATTTCCTTCTCAGAGCTTAACTCTTAGGTCGAGAATCTTCTCTTAATACAAATTTTGATAGTCGACCGTTTCCAACTTGAAGCAAAGCAGTCGAATTTCGGGGCACAATCTTTTATAGTTTCAACTATTATGAACGTTAATTATTGATTACTAATTAATTAAATTACATACTTTCTGTTCTAGAAACATATTGAGTGTCCCTTACGTTATGGTCTATGATGCACAGACACGGACACGGCGACACGGACACGACACGACACGGACACGGCGATACGGATTTTCTTAAAATTTTAGGACACGACACGATTCCGAACGGCTATTATATTTATATAATAAATATATTATATACTTATTAATTTCTTTAACAATAAGATATTCTTTATTTTATGAATATCAAATATTCTTTGAATTATGTAAATTATTTCAAATATCAAATTACTAATATAAAAAACTATTACTACAAAGTGAATTCATATACTTTGGTTTAGTAAATATTTACTGATGTCATATATTAGTTATTAGTTATCGCATTAGAAAGAAGTTAGATAAATAAATTAAAAAAAAAAGAGAAACAAATAAAGATATATTTTGGAGTGTTTTGGGCCAAGAGGCCCAATCCGTTAAGCTACAGGGTTATCGAAAAATTATGTCTAATTATTCTAACCCTAATTACCCTACATAGCCGCATTATCTTGTTCTTCTCAAAAGTCAAAACACACACACCACATACTACTTCCATCGGCGCCCCTTTCATCGCCTCAATTATTCAAGATCCAAATGGGCGAACTTTGAAATTAGAAACAATCCATGTCTATTTTTTTTTACAGTAAGCTTTCGTTTCAATTTCTTCGAGAGGCCGCTTCAATTTCTTCCTCCACATCAAATCGGAGCCATGCCAATTTATTCCGCCACCACTCCCCACCACCGTTCCGCCACCACTCTCCACCGCCATTTCCACCGCAGATCCGTAGCTTTGATTCGACGAGGCCGCTTCAATCTCTTCCTCCACATCAAATCGGAGCCATGCCAATTTATTCCGCCACCACTCTCCACCACCATTCCGCCACCACTCTCCACCGCCATTACCACCGCAGATCCGTAGCTTTGAGTCGACAAGAGATCCCTTGATGCAGCGTCTTCCTTCCAGAAACTCTGAGGTCGGCTCAATTTGTATCCAAGCCGTGTCGGACACTCCGGTGTGGAGTGTTCGACACCCGTGTCCGAATTTTATTTATTTTTTAATTAAGACACGGATCTGACGTGTCCGATACGTGTCGGAGGCGTGTCGGAGCCGTGTCCGTGTCCAACACGTGTCGGACACTGCACGGGGTCATTTCTTCGCGCGTCCGTGCATTAGAGATTATTGCCCTTTGCAAATTCCAAATTTCCTTCAATTGAAAAGAGGAGAATTTTGTATTTTTGACATAAATGACACGTTTTAACCCAAAACTTAAGATTAACCCCTTTTTCGGCAAGATTCAACCCAGAGTTTCAGAGACACTAATCAATATCTCAAGAGCTTGTACTTATAGAATATGAGAGTCGGAATTTACGGTGCACATGGCATACTGGATCCGGGCTCCAACATGTTTAAATGATAATAATATTAAGGGTTAAAGGTTTTTTACACTCCACCTTTGAAGGGTGTTGTATTTTGTACCCAGATTTTGAACTTTTACATTTTAGTATCCAATTTTTTATTTTTGTTGCACTTAAGTACCCAAGACAAATAAAAAAAAATGACATGTGTACCCAGCCGACTAATAAAAAGATGACACGTCGATCTTTAGGCACTTAAGTGCAACAAAATTCAAAGATTGGGAACTAAAATATAAAAGTTCAAAGATTGGGTACTAAAGTGCAACACACCCCAAAAGAAAAATATGAAACATGTATATGAACATTTATAAATTATAACTGAAAATAAGTAAATTAAAGTATAATAATATATCTTATAAAAAATTATAAAAATCATTCATTTTTCCTCAAAAGTTCGTAATCTTTGTTTTTTTTTAATTCCGTGAGTACTCGTGTCCGAATTGTGCCCCCGTATGTTAGAATTTTTCTTAATTTTTGGACAATTTTTATCACGTTGGCGTTATACGTGGTCCGACACTACATGAATCAAAAAATGGGAATGTAATTAGAGGATTAAACTTTCTTTGAATCACATGTACTGTAGAAATGTTTGAATAAAAGTGACCAAAAAAAAAAAGAAATGTTTGAATAAAACCTTCCATGCATTCTCATTTTAATTTTATTCCGCATATTGTACACATGTATTGTAGAAATGTTTGAATAAAACCTTCCATGCCTTTCATGCTACCTTAACTAATGGTTTAAATTATCGTCCGCATTAAAAGGACACCCAGAATGGATATGTGGGACTAATAAAATTTTAAATAAGAAATATTCAAATCAAATAATAATTTACCATGTAATTCAACTTTTAGCAATTAAAAATACCAACTTAATTTTTTTTTAAAAATATATATTGAAAGAGACATATCTGAACAATATACTAAAGTCAAGCCTTAAATAGCTCCTTAAAAGCAACTATGAATTATCAATTGAAATAATTAATCTCCATCAGCAATGGGGAATTCTAGCCAAGATTGGCTTGACCAAATCGGTGTAACGAGGGGACAAATATTTTATATATGTGATTTGTGAAAAAATCCAATCAAATAACAAATGTAATGTACTTATCTTTTTAATTGATTGGGTTTAGGTTTGGGATATAATTTTCCCATCTTATAATACACCAACCAGTTTTTAATCACATTGCCTTTAATGTGAATTATATAGAACCATCTGTAGTCTACAACTAACTTCCTTCTAAGTTCTAACATATATACAACAAAACCGCAGCCATTTTAAAAGTAAAACTCAAGTTCACAATCCTCCGATCCTCGCTCAAAAAGCGAAAGCCTTGTGCGTGCAGCGAACTTTTCCTCGTAAACAGGAATTACGCACCATATTTTCATGCTCGTCAAAACTTTTGCATTCTTGAGGAGATATCTTATCATTGTATACTCACACCCATCACAGCAAAGATGACTTATTACAATGCTGGTTAGATGTGATAGCAGACATGTAGCCACTTGTTGGGGCTCCACCCAACATTCAACATCTTTAACAACCTGATCAGCAAAGAAGTACAAATAAGGTGCGAGTGAAAAATGACTAATGGAGAAAAAAAAACAGAAGCTAATCCATCAACGAACCCAATTGATGACGAGAACTTGAAGATTGTCGGCTTTTTCAAGGAACTTCAAAATAAAACGCCAATCAGCTGCCAACTCAAGTTTAGTTAAGTTGTCAAATCTCGATGACAAAATCCCGGATGCTGAGTGAAGAAACTGCAAAATTTGCAAAACTTTGTGTTACTATATTTTCTAGATACACTTTCAACCAAAACTAAATATAAACGAAATCCACAGTGTAAGGAATGCTTACCTTGAAATTAGTATCAAATTTTAGGCACTTAGCGTTGGACATCCTATCAAGAAATTCCAACACTGAGTGACAATAAACTACATCATCATCGTCTTCCAAAGTTCTCAGTTTAATATCTGCTTCAGTTAATAAAGACAATACTCCCTGAGCTGAAATACGCTTGGATAAACAATTCTTCATCTCAAGATATCGAAGAGCAGGAGTGATTATCTCCACCTTACAACCCTCGTCACAAAACTGAAAATCGATCATGAGCCATTTTAATGTAGGTGAAGATATTCTCCAGCAGACTAAATCACGAGGGACAATATTCGTGATAACTAGTTCCTCAAGACGTGTACAACCAGAAATGAAATGTTGGAACGTTTCATCATTATTATATTTAACAGACGAAAGGTGAAGCTTCTCGACACTAGGCAAACATATGGAGGCAAACGAGGATATCCTTATTTCACAATTACGGAGCCTCAAATCAACAAGGTGTTTGTAGGTAACGAGACACTCCGGCAACTTCATATATATGTAAAAACTGAACTCAAGTTCAATATTTTGAACCTTCCCTCGTGCAATAACAGCTGCCATCCATTCATCAAGTTGATGCTGGGTAAGTTTATCCCTAGCAATCGAGTTCGTGTGCTTGAACCGGAAAGTATGTAGGGCCATTAAATTATGCCCCGAAAGGATCCTCTTGATAATTTTTTCTACGTTCCAATGCGAGTGAAAATGGAGATGTATGGTTGGAACATCAGTCCAGAGAAATCTCCATCTTCGGGACAAAACGCTCGTTGCCATCGAGGATTTGGTAGGAAGAAAAGAAAGAATGTGACATAGGATTGTGTCAGGCAAGTCGCTGAGAATATCAACATTGTTTCCGCTTGATGAGTGTTGGCTTTTTTCCATGAGTGAGGCATGCATCATCCTTGAGGGTCGGTCCTTCTTGGAAGATGAATGTTGTTATATGATGCAAAGCACTATCCCTTTATATTAAGGTTTGAGTTTGAGCTTCCAACCAAGCTCCAACCTATATCTAAATGGATTAGAGTAAATCTTCAATAAGGGCTCGATCGGTTCGGTTCGTTGCCCATAAAACATATATATAAACTGAAAATAAAACATAAATCATAAACTTGGGTTGGTCCAATTGTTAATGGTCAATTCTATAGGACAATATCTTGGGTTTGAATCATGTCTGGGCGCGTGTTAAAAAAAAAAAAACCTCAAAGTGGAGATAACCGAATATGAACCGGTTCATCAAAAAATTAAAAAAAAAACAGAAAAGAAAAAAGAAATACTCAATATAGCGAGGTTGTGGTGGTGGCGGCGCATGGAGGAGCGAGGTGGTGGTAATGTGGTTGGTTGTGGCTGCGATGGGCAGTGTTGGCGGAGCGATGAGCTGCTGCTGTGGCCCGTAGAGAAAAGGGGAAGTAGGGCGATTTGTGACGGTGGGTCACTAGTCAATACTTGTTCTACACGTAAGTTGATTGTTTTTTCTCCAAAGGTAGAATTATATTATGTAATTATACTTATATAATACTTAATAATCTTTGAGACGTCTAAGATTTTTTCTTACGAATAATTAATTTTTTTTGTCATAAATAATTGATTATTTTCTTCCATAAATAGTATTTATATAAAATAGGACTTCAATTATTAATATTATCATATAGACCCTAATAAATTTAGAACTTTAAAAATATAAGATACTAATATTAGGATTCTCGTAAAACTTATCTGCCTTGACAACAAATTAAAAGTGAAATATAAATCACTATTTTTATTTTTACTTTTTGAAAGAATCCATCTAAATGCAAAATAAAGAATTCATGGAAAAATCAAAATAAATCAAGAATTCACACCATCTTACATACATAACTCATATAATAAACTTCTTTATTTCTCTCTTTTTTTTCCTTCTTTTTTTTTCCTTTTCATATGTAAAAGCTATTAAGATAAATGACTTGGAACACTAAATTTTATATTGTAAAACAACCTTATATTATAAAATATTTATATTAATTCATTCACACGTATTTAAATTATTTAAAAATTTTAGTTTTTATTATTTAATTTTCCATATGAAAGATGTATCTTCAAATAATAAAACCATCGAGATTGGAGATGGACAATAAAAATTGGTTCTAAACGATTAAGTGGCAAAATCATAATTTTTTAGAATTTGAGTGTCATTTATAAAGAAATAAAGTAAAAAGAAAAAGAAAAAAAACTATAAATAGAATAAGTAGCCTAATGTCATCATCATTAATTTAATGGTCATAATTTGTCTGTATGAAAATCTATTTCTTAAATAAAAAAATATGAAAATCAATTTCATATGGATTGGTAGAAAAGACGCTGACTTATTATGTCTATTATGTTCTTACCTATGGTGCATGGATACGGATACGACAACACGAATACGACACGACATGAATATGACGACACGGATTTTTTTAAAAAAATCATGACATGATACGGCTCCGACATGAATATATTATATATAAATAAATATATGTATACTTATTAATTTATTTAAAATAAAATATTTATAAGAGTAATCAATATTGTAATGGCATAATATTAATGGGCCACGTGGACCCCGAATCCACTTTTTGTCGGTCCCGAATGGAATCTCTCCACCCCGATTACATACGCCCGGATCATGTGGGGTGATGGGATCGGATTCTCCTTAATCAATCTAGCCCATGTAGTGGATCGGCGGATCCAATTAGGATGCCAAAACCCTTAGCCCACTTGGGTAAGTATCCAGCCCTACGGTCAAATCGACCTCAACTGAGTGTCTCGATCCCAACCTCGAAAGCGGATCAACAATCACATTAGGGGTCGGGTCATTCCGGGTTGGTCCCCCGAATGACCCTGAAGCTCAAACCCCGCAACACTTGGCTCCGCCTAACGAGTTTACCAACCCCAAAGGGCCTCCGACCTCTAACCCCAATGCCGTGTGTCGGATGTTTTCCCATGCCCGATACACATTGCAATCAAGACACTTGTCACGCTCCCATTCCTCAGCGCAAGCTCTGCAGATGCATTTAATGCTCTGTACACTAGGTCTTGCCAAAAGGGGTAAAATGGCGCGTCCTACAACCTGTTGATGGGATCGGCCCTTTCCCTATCAGGAAAGTCGTTCGGTCACATTAAATGCAAGGCTACAAACACGCACCACTATGTTTTTCCATCAATGCTATAAATACTCCTCATCTCAACAGTAGTTGGTAAGCATTCAAGAGCATTAATAGCCTTGCCGCATTAATTCTCTCACTAAAACGACCCAAATACTGACTTGAGCGTCGGAATGCCAAACTTGGGCAAAATCCTAAGTGCCCCAAGTTGGCCTTGAGCTCACGTGTGCTTAGTGTTTTCAGGTTGAGAAAGGATCCAGAACATACAAATTCTTGATTGATCGAGCCGAGATTTCCAACTGAACCTCCACATTAGTTAAACCAATTTCGACCCGGATCAAATATCACAAATTTAAATAAACTATATTCTTATCGAATTCAATATTTAAAATCATTATAAATAACATTATTCATTTTTGTATATTACAATATTATGAGAAAAATTCAAAATAGAAATAGAAATAAAAATTTTAATTCAGTACAATATATTTTTTTGATAAATTTATACAATTATTTTTTTAAAAAATAATCATAAAATTTTGAAGAAAAATTATAAAAAAATATTTTTTTTGGCTTCTTGTGTCCCCGCCGTGTCCGATACGCGTCCTTTGTCGTGTCCGACACGCGTCCCAGCCGTGTCAGAATTTTTTTTAAAATTTGGACACTTTTTGATGTGTCGGACACGTGTCGTTGCCATGTCGGAGCCGTGTCCGTATTCGACACGTGTCCGACACTGCACGGGATAAAAAATCGAAGTGGCCGTGCATTAGAAGTTCTTACTGTAATAACTCAAGTTTAATTTGGAATATTGAAACGGGGAAAGCCCTCCCCATCAAAAAATAAAATAAAATAAAATAGAACATTAAAAATTTTATATATGAATTACAACAGAAAGATAAGAGGGATAGACCCCAAGCTAGCGTAGGTATATGCTGCATTTTTCATAAGTTTATGAACTACTAAATTATTACCACGACGAATAATAGAAAAACATGAATTAATAAAAATAAAACAACCATGTTTGATGTCCAAGGAAATATAGCTAAAGGAGGAAAGGTTCTTTGCTATCGCCTTGAAGATTAATTTTTTCCATCCAAAATCCCTCGCCATTTTAACTGCTGACATGGCAGTAAAAGATTTTGTCATTGTTGGGGCTATGATTGACGAGAGAGGCGATAGCAAAGAACCTTTCCTCCTTTAGGTTCAAAAGATTTTCTCCACTATTCAGGCATTGTATATATTGTAAAAGATATCTTCAAAAGATGTGATTTCAGGCATTTAAAGACTTGTTGAGGCTCCACCCAACATCCAAGATCTTCAGCAACCTGATCACGGCAAAGAAGAGCAAAATGAAAATAAGCTCTAACTGATGAGTAGTGGAGCAACAAAGAGGAAGAGTTAAAAACATTCGAATTCCACCGACAAACCCCATTGATGATAAGGACTTGAAGATTATCAGCTAATTCAAGGAACTTCGAGATTAAACGCCAACCAGCTGCCAACTCAAGTTTGGTTAAATTGTGAAATCTTGGTGTTGAACTTGAAATAGAGAACGCGGAAAGGGGATACTGCAAAAAGTGACATTATTATAGTTTATGGAATTTTCCTTAGCCTTAGAGCTCTGGAATTGAATAAACAAAATCTACAATGAATAACAAAGGATAAAATGCGTACCCTATCATAATCAATTTGTAACATTATACATCCTATCGACAAATTCCAAAAAGGAAGCAGAAAATACGACATCATCTTCAATTAGTTTTCCTGATTTATCCAACATAAGATTGACATCTGCTTCAATTAAAGAAGTTAGAGCCTGAGCTGAAATATATGCGGGTAGATAATCCATCACCTGGAGATGTCTAAGTGCAGGCGTACTAATCTCCAGTCTAAAAACATGGCTCCAAACATCTTCTATATAATCCCCGAATGAGATTGTGAGCCTTTTTAGAGTCGGGGAAAATATTCTGCAGCAGACCAAATCATCTGGCAGGGTATACACGATTTCCAATTCCTCAATAAGAGAACAACCGGAAATGAGATTTTGAAAGGTTTCATCATTATTATATCGAACATACTGAAGATGAAGCTTTTCGATGCAAGGAAAACATATAGAGGCAGGCGAGGATATTCTTATTTCACAATTATAGAGCCTCAAATCGACAAGGGATTTGTAGGCAAAGAGGCACTCTGGCATCTTAATCATATCAGTAAACTCAAGTTCAATGTTTTGAACCTTCCCGTGTGCAATGACAGCAGCAATCCACGTTTCAAGCTGAGACTGGGTAAGTCTGTCCCATTCATTCGAGTTCGTATGCTTGAGCCGGAAAGTATTTAGGGCTTTCAGATTATGCCGGAAAGTATCCTGTTGATAATGTCTGAAGTTTGTGGTCCTTCTTTGTTCCACTCACTATATGAGGGAAAATCGAGTTGTAAGTTTGGAACGTCCGCCCAAAGAAATCTCCATCTTCGGGCCAAAATGCTGGTTGCTGCTGGAGGTTGGTAGGAAGAAAAGAGAGAATGTGACAAAGAATTGAGTCTGGCAAACTGCTGAGTCTATCAACATTCGGCGATTTCCCCGCTTGATGATGAAAGTTTCCTCCTTTCCATAACAGCAAACGGGAAAAAGGGTTCTTGGCTGCAAATAATTATTTACAATATGAGAAGAGGCAGAGTTTGACAGCCCCGCCATTAATGAAAGCTTGATATTTCAGTTCAGCTCGTTTGGTAGTTCGAATTCGGCTAGGCTAGGGTCGAGACCTTCTCTTTCTTTTAAACAATTTTCTAATCATGTGCAGCCCAAAATTTAACAGGAAATTTCATGGGAAATTTAAAACACAACCATTTCAAAGAGGCAATTTGCTTTAAGTAACCAAAATTGAGAATCAGCTTCTCATAAATATTGAGAAACATTAACCAAAATCCACGAGCCAAATTTACAATAAACTTCATTAGAAAGAGGGGAAAAGATCGAACTTTATTGATTTCTTCATTTTTTTTCACTACAAATAAACTAAAAATCAAAATCAAATAAAGGAAAAATATATATGTGTGCTTTGTCTCGATTACTGACCGACGGCGTGACAAGTTGTGGCGAATGGTGACGAGTAGAGGTGGCGCCCAGGGGAAATGGAGGCGGCGTTGTGGTGGTGGACTGATGGCTGCTGGCGGCGGCGGTGGATGCGGTAGTGGCCTTGTGCTGATGGGTGCGGCGGCGGCGATTTGGAGTTTAGAGGTGCTCCTCGATGGAGTTTAATTGTTTACACTTTGAAGGTTGGAACTTGGAACGGTTTTACTAGTGGTAAAAATTTTCATTAATTTCAAATAATAATATATAGAGAGAGCTAACAGTTTCGGTCAAGTGGTTTGAGGGTGTGCGCGTTTAAAAAGATCATCACTAATATCAATTTACAAACGAATCATGTGTTAATAATTCAAAATTTTTCATCGAATCATATATTCATCCTCCAAAAGAACTCATAGGAATTAATTAGTTATGAAATATAATCAATTAAAAAAATCTATGAAAAATTCCAACGAAATGAGTTTATTTGTAATTTTTTTAAATTAAAATGATAGATTGTATTATATTTTTATTTAAGAGGGTACGAATTATAATTATCCAATCTCACCTGAATGTATATGGAAAACTACTCTCTCTCTATATATATTTTTATTTAGGCTCTCAAACTTGAATTAATCAAACTTTACTAGTTCGTTCGACTCGAGATGCGGCTCAATTCATACGCATCCCCTCCACATAAGACTCAATTCGTATTCATTATCTCCAGATGGAATCTTATCGTTCCCTCCATAGATACAAGTACTATAACCTCGTAAATAGATAACTTAAAAGTTAAAACTTGCAATTTATTCACGTCTATGATAGAACAAGAAAGTTCACCTCATTGTCCTAGCAAAGTATGACTGAAAAGTGCAACATTCTTAAGCCTTTCAAAGAAACCAAATATAGTGATCAAACAAAACGTATGTGACCTCCTCTGTTCACTCACTACAACGAGATATGTTATGTTGAGGGTTCACTGTTCACTACAAAATGCATATTTCTAATCTCTGAAGACATTTGCAGAAACATAAAAACATCAAAAAAGACCTTGCGGCTAAAACCCACTGCCCACAGAAGATAACAACGACGAGACAATCTCAATTGAAGTCAAGTTTACAAGTCACCGATCCTCGCTCAAACAGCGAAATTTCATGGAGTTTTTCCTTGTCAGCCTGACATAGGCTGCGTATTTTCATGGTTGTCAAGACTTTCGCATTCTTCAACAGATATCTTACCATTGTATAGATTGTTGGTAAAATATCCCACCGTATATATTTGTGCAAAAATATTTTCAACAAATAAATATATCAACTAAAATATATTTATATCACATAAACACATTTATATCATATGATCAAAAATAATAAAATTAACTTAAGAAAGCGTACTTGAATGCAATT
>JBBMKE010410513.1:0-11661 GCA_037834125.1 Lippia alba | reverse complement strand
ATCCCACATCACGTAAGATACAGAAATCTTGTGAGAGAATTGTGTGGAATTCTCTATTATCCAAAGCGCATCTAAGTTGTGGAATTAAGTCTGCTTGTCTTAAGCAAACTTGGACCGCTTGTACGTGAAGAATTCAAGTGAAGAATCTGTGAACCATCTCAAACGATCCATAGTATCAAGGTATGTTTGGAAATTTACTTATTCCGCAATTTAAATCTTCAATATGTCCTGAATCCTTCGGTGCTGTGATTAGTTAATTAATTTATTTTTCCCAAGTGTCGTCTAAGGAATTCTACATGCTTTTCCAATTTTGACTACAGAGTGATTTAATCAAGAAAAGGCAAGAGAATAAATATACAGATGCCGGCCAATATGAGAACTTTGAACCAAGAGTGAGGAGAAAAAGAAAACATTATTAATAGGCCAAGTCAAATTTGTTCTACATTTTTTTATCAGGGGTCAGGGAAAGTTCCTGTACTTTAATTTATTATTTATCATATAGTAATTTATATATTATGTAAAACAAAATTCTTAGATACATATGTGGGGTCGGGTATTTAATTAATTCATTTAAAAATTTTCTGTACACCAATATAAGTCATAATTTGGGGTAAAAAGCAAATCACACCACTTAGTTTTATTGGGATAATTACACACAAGTACCTGAGCTTAGTCTAGTTACAAGTTGATCCATATTCTTTTAAATATTACATTATAATTTTTATTTTGTGTGAGGTTCATTACCAATTTTGTAAAGTTACACTTATATCCCTAAAGATTTCAAGAGTGTTATATATAATGCATGATTAAAAATCCAAACTCGCACTAAAAATATATAAAAGTTAACAAATTAACAAGGTTACTATATTGTGATATTTAAAAGAATAGAGAATGACATGTAATTAAATCTAACTTCAAGAACCTACCTAATATACATACATCATAACTCTTAGTTTGTTTGACGCTCATTAGAAACTCAAACAAAGTTTCAAGTTCGAAAAAAAAAAAAAAAAAAAGGAAGAAGAAGAAAAAGAAAAAGAGGAAGGGTTTAACAAAATTTACGCATCTAATCACTTTAGTACATATCTAATTTTCTTTATTCATTTTTGCATTTATTCCTAACCTCCATACATAATTCAAAAATAAAAATCGACACAAGGAAAAAAAAAAAAAAAAAGACCACATTGGGAAAGAAAAATTAAAATGAAAAATAGAATGAGCCCAAAAATACCAAGTTAATTAATACATTGACCCAATAATTGAATGAAGAAGTTGCCAAAGGGCAATAGCGTAACTTCCAACCTCTTTAAGCTAATTTAGAATATTCTAATACCCCCTTCCATTTTATCCCATCCCTCCAACTTCTATATATTGCAGAGAAATCCCAATTCCAATTGCACACTTAATTTCAGTACTTACACAATTCAACAAACAAAATTAACCAACCCACCCACTCCATTTAGCATAGAGCAATGGCAGGCGGTTTGTCAAACAAGGATTTCGAGATTGTCAACCGGAGAATGGCTTCCGTCGCCGGTCATCTCATTCCCGGCCAAGGGCAAAACGGGAATAATGATAATATCGCCTTGTCTAATTGCAGCTCCAGCATGAACGACAGCTACCACCGCGTCCACGGCGAAGTTCCGACGTACATTCCTGACTGGAAACCGGCGTTGGATGATGCCGGCAAACCCTTCACCGACATTATTTATGAGAAGGCTGAGGGAATTGCTAAGGTATGTTAGATTATAGCATTATCCACATCTCTACGTTCTAGTCTTCTAGATGATGTTTAGACTAATTAATGAATTGCTTAATTGTCCCACCAATAGAGAAATAAATAAATTACTTAATTGTGAAGGGAATTGTTGAAGGATGAATGTGGTTAAAAAAAGAAGTACGAAGAAATAGAAATAAATTTGAGAATTAAATTTTTTTTTTAACACACGTACATAAAAACGAGATTCGAATCCAGGACTTCGTCCTTAGGAATGAATCTATTTATCGCTTGACTAACCTATTGGCTAAATTTGAGAATTAAAATGACATTTTCCTGAATTGAGAAGGGTTCTGATTTCAATTTATGGGCGTGATGCTAATTATATAGTTGTTCCTGTACTAAATATGCAGTTTCGGCCATGTTGATTCTTATTGCATTTTGACTTTTGTCCTTCAATTTCTTCGTCCATATATTTTACGTTTATTAGTAGGCAGGAAGCAGAAATGAGAATGAGATTAAAAGAGAATTCTTTTTTATAATATAATAATAATTATTTTTTAATATCAATTATCTTTCAAGTTTCAACAAAAGTAGCATATTTGGCTTAAGTAGAAATAGAATATAAAACAACGTTGAAATAGTAAATCAAACCCATAATATTATTTGTAAATTTAAAAATTTCTATACTTCGTGACTATTAAGCGTCTTCTCTTCTTCTTCTTCATATTATTATTTGTTTCAAAATTAAGTGTTATATTTTGTTTTGTACATATATAGATAACAATTAACAGGCCGGAGAGGAGAAATGCTTTCCGACCTCAAACGGTGAAGGAACTCATGCGGGCATTTAACGACGCTAGGGACGATAACTCAATTGGAGTTATTATTTTCACCGGAAAGGTAACTTTTTTATATCTCAATATTCTTATCAAAGTTTAACTCTTAATATAGATAAAAGAGAATTAAAATACTAAACTATAGCATTAAATTAGTTTATTATTTTATTCTGGTAATTTGTTAGTTATTCCTATGGAATTTTCTCTTTAATATTTGTGAAAGAGAACGGGAAATAATTTGTTATGATTAATTGTACTCATATTTGATACTTGATGAGGATTATATATATTTATCAATTTAAGATTCTTGGACTTTAATATGTGACGGCGCAGTCAAGACATTAAATTCAAAATACACTTTGAAGTCAATGATTAAATTTTATTCTTCTTTGGCTAGCTTAATATTATATATGTGGAGTAAAACTTTCCTAGTCCAAATTCATTTCACCACATTCACAATTTTCCAAGTCACAAAATTAAAGGAAAAAAAAAAAGAAGATTGTCCGAGACAAACATAGTCTTTAATTTTCTTGCTATTTATGACACTATATGTGATTTTAATATTCACTTTTCACTATTAAAGCTAATGATAAATAATTGAATTAAAATTACCACTGTAAAAATCAGTCACTTAAATATTTGAGTGAAAATGTTGTCACTATTAATAATTTAAGGCACATATTAGGGTCAACAAAAATTTTCATATTATTACTAAGTTAGCATTATTAGTGTAGAGTAAATCATAGTAAGAATATAAGTGCAATCAATCCTTGCTTAATCTGTAATATTTTATTATTATGAATTCATAATAAATATTATTATTATTTAATATATTAATTATATATGTACTTAATTATAATTTTAATATTTTTAATTTAATATATTAATTATATATGTACTTAATTATAATTTTAAGATGCTAATTAATTGAAAAATATATTGCAGGGTACCCAAGCATTCTGCAGTGGAGGTGATCAGTCATTCAGGGGAAAGCAAGGCTATGCTGATTACGACAGTTTCGGTAGACTCAATGTTTTGGATTTGCAGGTCCAAATTCGTCGTACACCAAAGCCCGTTATTGCTATGGTAAGCTTTAATTTTGTGGTCGAGTCAGAATCTTATTTGAGTAAATGTGAAATTATAATTTTTAGGGTATGTATTAGTATATTTTAATAAAACTATCCGACTTTATTTAAATATCTATTTTTGCGAAATAAATATGTATCCAGATTAATTAATTATTTAAGTAAGATGTTCTTTTCTTGTTATTGGACAAAAGGTTGCAGGGTATGCTGTGGGAGGTGGGCATGTGCTTCATATGGTTTGTGATTTAACAATTGCAGCTGATAATGCTGTTTTTGGCCAGACTGGTCCCAAGGTATATATTTCATAATAATATATACTCTTATATATAATTACTCCACTATAATGCGTAATCAGTGTTTCTTATTCTTGTTCAAAAAAAGAAAAGAAAAAAATGTTTCTTGCTCCTGCAAACTGATATTGTTTTTGTTTCAAAAATCATAATTGATGTTGTTTTATGAAAATTTGTAGGTTGGAAGCTTTGATGCTGGTTATGGGGCATCCATTATGGATCGTTTGGTGAGTTATTAACCTTAATTAATAACTTCTAATGATTTTATTATCATAATTCTTTGTACTTATAATTTGTTAAATTATGTCAATTAATTAGGTTGGCCCGAAAAAAGCCCGAGAAATGTGGTTTACAGCAAGGTTTTACAATGCCGCTGAAGCCGACAAAATGGGACTTGTGAACACCGTTGTCCCAGTAAGTTAAACATTAATTGCATGTTTACTTTGTAGGATGAGGGGGATTAGATCAATAATCCTAGTTAAACTCATGTTTACTAGTATTTTTACCGGGATTGATGATACGATCCGTGATGATATTGGATAAAAGGTTGATTATTCATCCCACATCCCTCATGGGATGACTAATCCACCATCACATCCCACAACTCATCCCATTACTCATCAATCTCATCTCATTCCAATCAACAAAGTAAACGCTCCATAAGTGTATCACCGTGAAGACAAATATATTAAATCTTACATGACTTTGTTGCAAAGTTCAATTTTCATATCATGTATATATAACCATAGAAGAATGTATGTATAAATACACTATTATACAGATGTAACTTTTAAGAGAGACATTGTCCCTATTCTCATTGTGTGCTCGCGAGTTGTTGATATAATTTATCACGTATTTTATAGTTGGCGAAATTGGAGGAGGAAACAGTGAAATGGTGCCGAGAGATATTGAGGAACAGTCCGATGGCACTTCGTGTGATCAAGTCGGCTCTCAATGCCGTGGATGATGGACATTCAGGACTTCAGGTGCATTTTTGTTTCAAATAATATTCTTTTTTCTTTTAATTCATTGACAATCATGTAAGAATGAATTATATATATGACCTGACCTATTCCCTTACCTGCTCACTTAATATAGGAAATTGGTGGAGATGCAACACTTCTCTTTTATGGAACAGAGGAAGGTACCGAGGGGAAGACAGCATACTTGGAACGCAGGAAACCCGATTTCTCAAGATTCCCTAGACTTCCTTGAGTTTACATGCACGATCAACAATTCATGTTGAATTTACTCTGAGTGAGATTCTTAGCGGTATATCATACAATACAATGTGTTGTTGAATAAAATGTATCCAATGTACTTTCACAGAATTATTATTATCATAAATTATACTCAAATATTTGTTTGTCCAGAACGTGCTCAACCATTCACATATAGGTCTCGTGATTGTAACTTTTTTTTTGGGAGTTTCTCTTGATTGTACTTGTGATATCACTGTATTAGCTATAATACATTGATATTTTCATATAATGAATTCATTACTTCATAATATCCATGTTTTCATGATGCCACTATTCCGCCTATTCCTTAGCTCTGTTTTGTATCCGTCTAGACTACATGTCTGGAGACCACAATAGTATTCTATGTAGAATTAGTTTATGTTAGCTAATTAGCAAACCATTTTCTAGTGTTTAGAAATATATGTAACAAGCCTTTGTTGTTTGGAAAGTCCAATAAAATAATAGATAAGACTATTCTAATTAGCAATTCCATGGACAAATTTTTTTTTTTAAAAAAGGAACCGGAACGAGATCCGTAGGGTTTTCGCGAGGACCTCCCGTCATAGATAAACCAACAAGATATTACACGGGGAAGTTCTGAAAGTACATTAAAAGCAAGCTAACACAATTCCTATTCCTATGAAGGTTATGAACACACAACATATAACTACAGGAAATGAGTAAAACAACTTCTCTGAGAGACTTGAAGTGCCTGTGAGCCACTCGAAGGTAGTTCACCATCTGAACAAGGCTCTGGTGTTCACGGTAGCTAAGTTTATTATTGTAATCAAAGGGGCATGGTTTTCTCCGATAAGTCTGGGCCTTCCTGGGAGTATACAGACACGTCTGTTTCTCCACAATGTACCCAACTTTCCTAGCTTTTTGCATGTCTAGATTTATGAAGCTCCAACATACCATAATGATCAGCGCCTTTCCCGGGAGCCGTGATGTGCACCTGATATTTAGCTCCTTGCATATTATTTGATTTGCGCTTGTAGATATACAACTAGTTCCGCTGTAGGGATCCGTCAATTTCATAAAGTTTCTGTTGGCAGACCGACTCTTACTTAAGAGTTGGGATTGCTCAATACCTCCTCTAGTCCTAGCAAGGACCACGAACTGACTACCATTCTCAGTATACTTCATCGAATGGAAGCCAGCGCCCCAAATTAAGGTTTTTCTTTTGTTGCTGAACACCTCCCATTCGGTCCTTGGTGTTTCCGCAATCTTTTCGCTGTGCCCGTCAATTACCTTAAGGTGTGGTTCTGTTTCTTCCTGAGTCATCCAAATTTGAAACAAGGAAGTTCCCATTTGTCAACTTTTAAGATGCCTTTGAGCTCATGGGGAATATTGGCGCCCGAAATTCTCAAATTACTTTTTGTTTTGGCGGCTTTGCTGGCAAGCAAGTCCGCCACCCTGTTCGCTTCTCTAAATATATGGGTTAGTCTCACCTCTCTGTTTGCTGTCAAATGTTTGAACTTATTTATAAGATTCTAAATCCGAAGATCCCCTGATGCTCCTCTGTCAATAAGAGCAATTATGGCAGTAACATCCAGTTCAAACCAAACCTTATTGGCTTTCAGGTTAGCTGCGCATCTCGTCCCATACACCAAAGCTTTTAATTCAGCCACAAAGTTAGTTTCATCTCCTAAGAATACACTGAAGGCGGCAATGATCTTCCCTTTATTGTCTCAGATTATCCCTCCCATACCTGCTGAGCCTAGGTTCCCTATCGACGACCCGTCCGAGTTAATTTTTAGCCACTCCATTGGAGGTTTTTTCCATTGGACAATCTTAACATCATGGCCCTGGTTTGCTCTAAAGTAAACTCCAAATCGCTAGCTAGGTGAAGATCGTCTTTCCACCATTTCTTTCCGATTCGCCCAGTTTTTTGGAGGTTGAAGATGTGAACTTGAACTTTCCTAATTATGTTGTAGGGCGAGAACAACGATCCTGTGTGCTTTCGGTTATTTCTTTCTTTCTAGGTATACCAAAAAACTAAAGCAAGTATCCCCCCACGAATATGTTTAGTGAGACTAAATCTTGATGAAGTCAACTAGTAATTAGTCAAAATTAAAATATCCTCCGCAAAAAACATCTTGATACCAAAAAATATCAGCAAAAGCATTCCATACTTGCTGAACTTTCGAACTAGAAAGAAAGAGATGACCCCTTATCTCTCGATTAGCACAACAATAGCACTTAGATGGGAAACTAAATCCTTTCCTCTGTAATCTTTCATCAACTAGGATAAAGTCATGTAGTAGCCTCCACATGAACACAATAATAGTCGGCGTTAGTTTCAGAGACCATATATTTCTAAGGGTGCTCCTTTCCGTGGCTCTTTGGCTGAAATTGCCCCACGCCGTTTTCACCGAGAAGTGGCCAAAGGCATCTAAGCTCCAAAGCGGTTTATCCTTCAGATCATTCCTTATAGGTATTGAACATATTTCATTGATAATATGTCTTGGTAAAAACTGTTCTAAAAGGTCCACTCGCCATGTAACACCCGAACGCAAGGCGCCACATCCCCCGCACCGAGACCCGACCCGCATATGAAATGGGCAATCCATACACGAGTCAAATCACGGCTAACAGGGACTCACACACTCGCTATGCTAGGCGGGCTAACCCTTGAACCACATAATAACCAAGATCCACAAGAATCAGAGCAAGTTAAGGAAAACGGAAGCATACAATCACAATCACGAGACGGTTTCAACTAGCATAGATACCTAATCCCGAAAAGTGCATAAATCATAAATACGGGTTCATTTATCCCTAGAAGCCTGTCCCGAAAACACGATATCATAAATACGCAAAATCTGTACGTTACTTGTCTTTGGCCATCAAGGCCTCCTGCACATTATCCAAAGTCCGTTTCACCGTCATTGGTTGGAACTAGCATGAGAGGATCACCCTCGACCCTTGCCTTCCCGGATAGCCTCTCACACTAAGTCCCGGGGCCCGTGTACATTCATGCTCTCGCTAAAACTTTTGGTATGAAATTTAAGTAAAAGGCTTTCCATTTGAAATCATTTACACGAAAGTGACTCAATACATATATATAGAGTTTTTGGCTCAAAACTTTGCACATAAAGAATTTGTCAGGTCATATTAGCTTTTAGAAGAGAAACCCACCTTACACAAAACACGAAGGAACAACAAGGAGCTCAGAAATCACCCTCGCCTCCGACAGGACCGGTATCTGTGCAAAGAAAGTGAAGTGAACTCATGAGGACCAAATATGACGTACGAAAACGTCATGCACATGTTATGAAATGCACATGAGTCAAGTAAGATCACAAAGATGCATTCTTGTACCATTTCAATCATTCTTGTTCATTCAAGAACATATCATACACGTTTACATCACGTTAACTCCAATTTCACACACAAGCTTCATATCACACATAAGAAATATGATTCAATAAATTCAAGCCTCGTGAACTCATATCATAGCTATATACACTCATAACCATGAATATAACATATAGGGATCATGTTAGGGGCGGGAAAGACCAATGAAAGAGAAACAAAGCACGAAAAACCTTGTTTATGACCTCAGGCAAGATCAACGACCGTTCGAATTTTCTTCATGATTTCCAACGGTTGTTGATTCAAGGTAGAAATCGGGATGCTACTGCCTTGAATCAACACGATTTCTGCCTTGAATCAACGGCCCTGGTGTGAAAATAGGGGTTAAAGATTCAAAACCAATCCCACACCTTCATAAAACCTTATAGCATGGACCAACACCAAAATAACAACAAAACCAATTCAATACATGCAAGGAATCAAGCTCAAACAAGAACAAAGGCAAGAGATGGCACACATGATCAATTCTCCAAATTTCATTCAAAATCTATTAATAGCAAGTTATTAATACATCAACTACCAAGCCATATGC
Organism: Lippia alba; assembly: GCA_037834125.1. Lineage (NCBI taxonomy): Eukaryota > Viridiplantae > Streptophyta > Magnoliopsida > Lamiales > Verbenaceae > Lippia > Lippia alba. Next base: position 2,579 of record JBBMKE010410513.1, on the reverse strand, counting down.
CACAATACAAGTATAAATGAAGCTCAAGGGATCAAATTCCACTCAAGAAACTCAAGAGAAATCAAGGTATATGCATGATCACCATTTATGGGCTCAAATCCTCATATAATACCATATATCCAAAACTCATGCAAACCTTGAAGAAAATATGCATACAATAGCTTAAATGAAAGAGGGAGAGATGCCATGAATAAATCTATACTCACATAAGCAAGAAAACAAGAGATGGGAGTGATGGATCAATGGAAGGGATGATGAATAGTAAGCTTTTCCTTTCTTCTCTTGGGGTCTCGATTTGCTTCAGCCTTTTGGAGGGTTTGGAGTGTTGAAATTAAAATGAAATGTGTAAGGGCTTGTGGGGGTATTAGTGAGGGGTATGTGGGTCCAAACCACATGTAATTTGGATTAGTATTGAGGGTGTTATGGTCATTTTAGTGGCCAAGGGTCATTTAGGCGTGGGTTTGATTCCAGGTTGGTTTCGGGGTTCCAAACGAGTTCCAAAATATATTTCAAGCACACATAAACATTCATAACACATAAAACTACCACATATTTGAATTTCACAAAATTCAGAATTAAACTCATATAGCAACGACAATCAAACAAGTTGATTATGCGCATATACGTTCAAGTAATCAAATTCGAATTCATTCAAAAATTCATAGAAAATATAAGTAATACGAAGCAAATACAAAATACGCCCATAAGTATAAATTTAAATACACACATAGTGCCACATAAGCTTTACTTGTACGAATGAAAATCCGGGGCGTTACACGCCAACCTTCTTTTCTCGAGAAAGCTGACACCCTTGCGTTGCTATATGGTTCTGAGATAAGATTTGATAATTTCCCAAGGTTCAGCCACTTATCGTACTGGAAGAAAGCATCTCCATTTCCAAGGGACCAAACAATACAATTATCAGCAGCCTCTCTCACGTTGCGCAATCTTCTTCAGTTGTGTGAGTGATTCATATTACAAGGTGCAAGGATCCAATGAGTGTCGCCCCTGTATCGTGCACTCATATACTCAGCCCATAGGAACTTCTTGGTTCTTAATTATCACCATATCTTCTATGAAAATCCTTCCACCGTGTCTTTAATACGTCTCACTTCTAAACCTCTTTCACTCTTGGGATAACAAAGTTTCGCCCAACTAGTCTTGTAGCGCCTGATGCGTGATGCCACATCCCCGGCACCAAGACCCGAACCGTGTATGAAATGGAGAATCCATACATGTGCCCAATCAAGGTGAACGGGGACACAACTCACTCGATAGGCTAGGCGGGACTAACCCTTAAACTAAACAATCCAAAACACTAAGCAAAATGCCAGAGTAAATGCAACAATATGCGGAAGCATAACACATAAATACAACATATCATCACATCGGGCCAAAGGCTCTACACAATAAATTAATTCAAGTATCAATGGCCTTCACAACCTCAATTATACAATATGCGCCACGACATTAATAACTCAAGATATAAAATAAAAATATGAATGTAAGTGTAAAGAATGTGCTACACACTAATGCAAGACCCGAAATGACTCGAATTCCCGCCTAGCACTCCTCGAAACCTGCCCAACACAACTGAAACAAAATTGAGTTTAGTCTAAAAGAGACTGGTGGTTACAAAAATGAGGCATAATATATAATATTACAGGATTTAAACACCTACACATGCAAGCCATAATCCCATGCGAGGTTTTTGACATATTTCCCAAGTGGGTAAAAATAAAATAAAACAACGCTCGAGATTACAACAATCAATTTAATTAATTCATTCATTCAATCGGTCATGACGTGAGCCCGACAAGTGGGCAAATTCTCCAAGCTTCACCTTGTGTGTACAATTCATCATTTATTCAATAGCGATCATGCAGCATTCATTCATTCATTCATTCATCTGATCATTCGTTCATTATCATTCATTCATGCATTAACAATTACACTTTTTCCCTCCAGGTAGTGGACATGTTTGCAAGGTCCGGCCACCCATTCATTGACCAAAAGGGGTTACATGACTCCCCAGATGACACTCAACATCCATTCCTCAATACAACTCCTAACGAGGGCCGGTTACACCGTCATTCATTATGGGACTAACATACGGGATCATCGTCGGCCCTTGTCTTCCCGGATAGCCACATATATTAAACCCCTGGGCCCGTGCATTCATTCATGTTCTTGACAAAATATTGAGTGGGTGTCCATAAAAGAAAGGGGGTTTAACAATTAAAATCATAGACTCCTTGAAAAAGACTTGATATATATATATATGGTACCTTTGGCTTGAAATATACAAATTGGAATATATCGGGTGAGTTTTATCTAATAGAAGAGAAACCCACCTGTTACACCTAACCGAACCAAAACCAAGAAGACAAGGAAGGAGACTTGAGGAAAACCTATGAACCCGGCATCTCCACCCCTGGAGAAAACTTTACAAAGAGATAACACGATGCGTATATGAGACTCTAGACTCCAAATGAAACATGATATGATATGCATAATAAATATCAATGTGCTATGAAGATGTTCATTTACATAATTAATGCCACTCAAACAATACAAAC
>JBBMKE010410482.1:0-11663 GCA_037834125.1 Lippia alba | reverse complement strand
GGCCACGCAAAACACATAATCACATAATCAAGTAATTAAACATACAAAAAGGTACACGTGGCGAGATCTTGGACGTCTGAAAAATCGGGATGTTACAAAAGAGATCTGAACGTATAGAGGTCGAATGAACAGTTGTGCTGGAAAAAGCTTGCTTACCAATGCCTCAAATTGGGGATGTATTTATAGGTCTTGGGGTGTGTGGGACACCTGTTCACGCAGCGGAGGTGCATTTAATGCAGCGTCTGTCGGCGGGGAACAGTTCGCCCTTGTACAATCCGCTTTTGCAGACCTTTTGCAGAGGTTGTCCGCAGATGATGGTTACCCCTGACAAGGACCTTTGTGACGTGCATGGGTATTCTAGGTCGAGGAACCCAAAGTGGTTGATGTCTTAGTGGTCGTTTCAACTGAGCTTACTCCGTGGGGGCGGGTGGGTAGAGGTTGATGTGGCCCTCGAGGAGAGTGATTGATTCCCCCTTCTGTCTTGTTAGCTTGTCATTGATTCGACCGTGGTCCGATCGAATGATCTTAAGCGGTTTGATGATGTGTCAGCATTGTCGGCGCTTGCCATGTGTCCGTGTCAGATTTAGCCACGTCATTAGCCCCCAGATTGACAGTTATGACTTGACTTGGCTGACAATCTCTGTTAGGAGTTGTCGCGTCCGTACACGTGTCGCCGCGTTGCTTGGGGCTTTAAGGTACGCGCCTTTTGAAACTGAGCGGGAGTTGACTTTAGTGGCGGTGTCTAGGCGGGAATAGGTGCAATGATGGCTCCTGTCAGCGGTTCAGGCCATCACTAGGGTGACCTTTCGTATTCCGAGCCCTTTGCCTATAAATAGAGGTGGTGGGACTTGTCATTTTCACGCTTTCATAAAGAACAATAACGAGCCCTCGCCTTTAGATCTTTCCAGTGTTTTCGAGCGCTAAAGTATTCGGAGCTTTCAGAAGTTGTTCCCTGGTCGAATTCTAGTTCCTTTACCTAAGGTACCTTTTCGACCTCTCTTTGCTATTTCTTCCTCTTTCCATTACGTATATTAAATGGCATCCCAAAATCAAATTCCTATCCCCCCACAAAAACACATCCCCGAGTACTCTGTCCGGGGTCTCGTTGATGAAGATGAGGCGACGCCCTGGAAACGCCCGATAGGGATGGGTTTTGAGAGGGTCGATCTGTCATCCGGGTCGTCTTCGTTCGCGGGGGGGTCGGAGAGCGAATCTCTCCCGTATGAAGAACCATCGAATGCCGAGGAGGACTCGAATCTGGGCCGATCCCTGAGAGAAGTGTGCCAGAAGGAGAAGAGGGGTCGGTGGAGGAAACATCGACCTCTAGTCAAAGGGAGAGAGAGGGACCCCAGTTTACTGCCCTCCACCATTCCGATACTTGGAGCATAGTGGGGAAAGAGGAGATCGAGAAACGCCAGGACCTCCTGACGGACTGTGGGAGGTCGAAAGAGGGTCTGTGGCCTGTTGAGGGGTATGAGATCGTGAAGCTGGAGGATGACGAGAGAATGGGCAGCCCCTCGGAAGGGTGCATTGCGATCACCACTTATGCCATCAAATACGGTTTGAGGGTGCCGCTCGATCCTGACGTCGTCGGCCTCTTAAATGCTCTAAACATTGCTCCCATCCAGCTCCTGCCAGCCGTTTATCAATTAATTAATGCCTTTCGACTGTTTTTGCACTGTCTCCGATTGCATGCTACTTTGCCGCACTTTGGAGCCGTTTCTCAAGCAGCTACTTCTCCTGTGGCTTCTCCAGACGGTCGAGGGTTTGTGAAGCTACAGGCCAAGCTGAATCATCAGATTGTGAAGGCCCACACGACCTCTCATTGGATCGGCTAGAAACAAATTTTGTCTATATAAGGTCTCCGATCGGATGGCTTAGGTTGAAGCACACCTCGTGGCATGACATTAAGAAGGCGAAAATGCCCAAGGGAAAGCCCACTTGGCCCCCGACCCTGATTAAGAAGTTAAGGGAGATCGGTCCCCTGTGTGCTCGATTTTTAACCCAGCCCCAGATGATCGTCGAGGCGGGCCTGGGCCCAGGGACCGTTCAATACAGGAACTTCAGCTTGGGTACAAATGACACATTCAACTTTGAACACCCAAGCACATTACTTTCGACCCCTTCTCCGCATTAAAATTTTGCTTTTCTTTTTCATTTCGATCCCTTCATCACATTTCTAATCGATTTTGTTTGTTTTTGCAGGCGAGATTTTGATGGCTTCCCGGAAGACTATCTTGGCAGCTGAAATCAAGGCAAGGAACGCCAAGCTCCAGAAGAAGGGTCAGCCTCCGGTACCGCAAGGGAGGTCGATGCTCAGGTGGAGGCCTCTCGCAAGGCCATTCAAGAGGTGGTGATTGTTGCAGCTCAGGCCCCAATGGCCAACTTGGAGACTCCGGGCTCCCAAAACCAAAAAAGGAAAGGGACCGAGACCAGTGGGTCCCTTGCAAAGAAGAAGGCTTCGGCAACCATTGCCTCCACAGGATCGACCGCTGCCACGGGATCGACCACCGCTACCACACAAAAGGATGTCCAGAAAGGCAAGGACAAATCGAGCTGGCCTGGTTCAATGCCTCTTCTACCTCCCCCACCCAAGCCCAGCTCGAGGACCCATATCACGGGCAAGAATCAGGGGAGAGGGACTGATTGGACTTCTCAACCGGAAGATGTGGCTAGGTTCTTCGAGTATTGTCGGATCGATCTGCAGTATCCTGGTGGGCTCTCCAAGCTATGGCTGGACGGGTCGGAAAGGGCAATTTTTAACTACCCCTACGATTTGTCGGCGGTCCGCCATCTCTGGTTCTCCATGCAAACGAAGGCCGACCACCAACTGCTCTGGAAGGATGACGATGTGGCTAGCGAAGATAACTTCGCAAGGGACTTCTTTGCTGTAGGTTTAAATCTTTATTTTCGATCGCCCCCTATCCCTTTTCCCTTTCTTATATATTGCTCACCTTCTCAGATGGGGATTCGAGCTTTTCACAATATGAGGCGGTGGAAGGTGGCTCGGATGGAGAGAGCTCAGTTGGAGAAGGAAAATTTCGAGCGAGCAGATGTGAAGGCGTTGGCGGCCCAGGTAAAGGGAGAGCTTGAGAGGGAGAAGAAGGCCAATGAGAATCTGAGGAAGCTACTGAAATAGAGGGACGAGTCACTCCGTTAGGCTGATGTGTCGATCGCTAAGTTGACCAAGGACTGCTCTGCCCATGAGCCAAAGATAGCTGAACTCGAGAAAGAGCTGGGGGAGCTGAAGTCTAGCTCGAGCAATTCTTGGATGACTGGCTACCAAGCCGGGATCGATGAGGCCCAGAAGGTGACGTTTGCGGCGGCCATGGAGACGTATAATACTCTGCTGACGGACATTGAGGATTATGCCATTAGCCGCTTTCTCGAGAGCCCTTGCTTTACCATAGCAGCGATGATAAAGGGGGCCATGAACTATGACGACGGATTCGAGCTCTGCCTGGCTCAGATGAGGGCCGCCGGCTATCTCCCACCGAACTATGACATACAAAAGATTGGTACGGATTGTCCAGATCCGTGCCCCGAGGAGGAGCAGCCCAAGGCGCTATGGAAGCAGGAGCCGGATTGGTCGACAGAACAACTTGGATTTGCCCTTGAGCAGGTTCAAGGCCAGGTGGCCAACATGTACATTTCTGATGGTATGCCGGAGGAGGTTGACTTTCAAACAACTTTCCGCAAGAATCTCACTGCCGAGAAGTCTGCCCCGGGCGCTCGACGCGTGCTGCAGAATTCCAAAGATGCTTCCTCGAGCCAGCCCCCAGAAAAGTGAAGATCGAAGCCCCCTGCCAGTTTTTCTTTTATTTTTTTTAAGTAGGCAGCCGTTTTTGAGGAGATCGATGCTTGTAGAGATCGATCGTAATGTTCCTGTGTTAAAATCCAAAGTTGCAGTGAGAAGTTATCGACCCGGGTAGGCCGATTTAGTTCCCGTCTGTAAAATCCAAAAGAGCCTTTGGCTCACTTTGTAATTCCTTCTCTTAATTAATGATGTCATTTCGATTAATTTAAGCTTGTCGCTTTGTTTCTTGGGGGATCGAGTTAACATTTTTGAGATGGCTCGAGCGGACATGGCGAGGTCGAATTATTACCTTAGAATGTGTGAATTCTCCTGCCTTCCATCGATGCGGCATTAAAAGTAATGCCATACCCGTGGGATAATAAAGTAAAATAAACTTCAAACAACTAATGATCGAGACAAAACTTCTTTTCATAGATCGATAATGATTACAATTGTAAACTGAAACTTACACGTAAAAACGCCTTAGATTGTGCGCGTTCCACGATCGAGGGATGGGGTCGCCGTTCATTTCTTCAAGGTGATAAGACTTGTTTTTTCCCAATTTGCAGATGCGGTAGGGCCCGTCCCAGTTGGGGTCAAGTTTTCCAACATGCTTGGTGACATCGACCTTTTTCAAGACAAAGTCTCCCAGTTGAAATTCTCTTGGCGAAACCTTCTTGTTGTAGCTTCGGGCGGTAGCAGCTCGATATTGCTTCATCTGGAGATAGGCTCTTTCTCTCATTTACTTCACCATGTCGATCTCAAAGGCTTGGTTCTCAGTATTTTTATCGAGCTGGAACTAGAAGATACGAGCGGCCTGATGAAGCACCTCTGTTGGAATGACTGCCTCCGACCCGTACACCAAAGAGAAAAGGGTATGTCCTATGGTAGTCCTTGGCGTGGTGCAGTAAGCCCATAAAACTCCATCTAGCTCTTCCGCCCAAGTGTCCTTCTTTGCCTCGAGGCATGTCTTCAGATTTTGTACAATGATCTTGTTGGTATCCTCTGTTTGTCCATTGGCTTGGGGATGCCCTACTGAGGTGAAACGTAAGCTGATCCCCATATCCGAGCAGTAGGATCGAAAGTGGTCCGATCAAAACTGAGGGCCATTGTCGCAGATCAGGTTTTTAGGGACGCCGAAATGGCAGATGATATTTCTCCAGAGGAAATTGATGATGACTCTAAAGGTGATCTTTAGTACAGCTGCTGCCTCGACCCATTTGGAGAAATACTCTACACAAACGATCATGACTTGACATTGTCTTAGAGCGAGAGGGAAGGGTCCTACAATATCGATGCCCCACTGGTCGAATGGTCAAGCCACTTCTATGGTGATCATTTTTGTTGTGTGTTGGTGCAACAAATTGGAGTGTTTTTAGCAACTTGGGCATTTCTTGACAAAGTTGATCGAGTCCTTTACCATCGTTGGCCAATGACTTCCCTTCCTAGTGGTTACCGCACGAGCCTTTGTGTATCTCCTCCAAAACATCTCGAGCCTGTGATGGTCGGAGACATCTTCTTGGCGGGTCAACTGCTGACCTCTTGAATAGCTTTCCATCTTGATCAAGTATGTAACTCGCAGCTCGAACTACAAATCGGCGATGTTCCATTCGATCTTCGGGGAGGGTTTTGTCCCTTAGGAACAAGATGATCTCATCGAGCCAATAGGGTTCCCAGGGGTCGATAGTCATTACTTGGCTTCTTTCCTGATCGATTACTCGGGTGCTGGCACTAAGAAATGTAATCGCCCGATCTCTAGTGCCTCTGAGTCCATTGGCAACTTTTGATAGTGCATCTGCTCTCTCGTTCTCTTCGCGCGGGACTTGCTAGAGCTTAAATTCCTGAAACTTGGCCGTAAGATCTTTTACCTTTGCAAGGTATCTGACCATGGCCTTCTCTCGAGCCTCGTAGATCCCGGCGACTTGGCTAGCAACAAGTTGGGATTCAGTGAGAGCTATCAGTTTCTCGACCCTATTATCCTAAGCAATCTTCATACCTGAGATCAGTGCCTCATACTCCGCTTCATTGTTGGTGGCGGGAAAATTCAAGCTTATGGCGAAGTCGAGCTCATCTCTATCTAGGCTTCTTAGGGATACACCCACTCCTCCCCCGAGTGTGGTCGATGAGCCATCTGCTGAAAGTATCCATAGCTTTGAGCTTGCCGGGGCTGCCTCGATTGCTGGAGCTCCTCCCTTTTTCGATCAGGAAGTCTGCCAAGACTTGGGATTGATAAGCCATTCGGGGTTGATAATGGATTTTGAATTATCCAAGCTCTACCACCTATTTAGCAATTCTTCCAGTTGCGTCTGGTTTTTCGAGCACCTGCCTGAGAGGCTGGTCGATTAGTACGACGATCGGACGGGCCTGAAAGTAAGGCTTTAATTTCCGAGCAGTGGTAACCAGTGCGAGTTCAAACTTCTCGATCTCTAGGTATCGAACTTCGGCTCCATGCAAGACTTTACTCACATAGTATACAGGCATGTGCTTCCTTTCTCAAATGGCCACTAAGACCGAGCTGACGGCCCGATAGGACACTGCCAGGTATACGAAGAGCATTTCTCCAGGCTCGGGCTTGGCGAGCAGCGGGGATGATTCTAGGTAGGCTTTTAATTCTTCAAAGGCTCGATCGTATTCCTCCATCCGTTCGAAGTTTTTGATGTTTCTGAGAATTTTGTAGAAGGGGAGATTCTTCTCTGCGGATCGAGATATGAAACGGTTGAGGGAGATGATCCTCCCGATCAAACTTTGCACTTTTCGGATAGTCTGGGATCGATACAAAAGTGTGATGGCCTTGATCTTTTTAGGGTTGGCTTCTATGCCACGATGGCTAACCATGTACCCCAAGAATTTTCCACCCTCGACCCCGAAGGTGCACTTGTTGGGGTTGAGCTTCAGCTTGTACTTTCGAAGGAGGCCGAAGGCTCTTCCCAGATCTTCCAAGTGATCACAGGTTTTTCGACTCCGAACGATCATGTCGTCCACATACACCTCCATTGTTTTCCCGATCTCCTCTTTGAAGACTCTGTTGACCAGCCTTTGGTACGTGGCTCCGGCATTCTTGAGCCCGAAAGGCATTACTCGAAAGCAGTAGATGCCTTTCACGACTATGAAAGTCATTTTCTTCTCGTCCTCCGCGGCCATGAATATTTGATAGTAGCCTTGGAAGGCATCCATCATACTCATTAGTTCGCATCCGGCTGTCGAATCAACCAGTTGATCGATTCTAGGAAGGGGATAAGAGTCCTTGGGACATGCCTTATTGAGGTCTGTGAAATCGTTACACATCCTCCACTTCCCGCCGGTCTTTGCCACCAAAACCACATTACATAGCCAATCAACGTATTTCTCCGGGGTGATGTATCCTGCTTCCAATAGCTTGTTCACTTCTTGCTTGATGATTTCTTTCGAGCAACGCTTTGGTTTCTGAACTTCTACTTTATGGGCTTGAAGGTGGGGTTGACATTCAGGTGATGCATTATGATGCTTGGATCGACTCCCTCCAAATCGGAAGCGCTCCATGCGAAGACGTCGACGTTCTCCTAGAGGAATTGAATCAGCATGCAGTGCTCGATCTCTTTCCCTTTTCTAGGGACTTCCACGTTGGTCGTCTTCTCGGGATCGTCTGGTACGAGTACGATCACCTGAGTTTCGTTTGTGGCTTCAATCTTCACATCGAGAAATTTTCTCCTTTTTACAGCTATAGCAGAAGTCATGTGATGGGATCGTTCTGGGTCATGGAGCTCGCGGTCAATTAGATCCTCCTTGTCAAGGTTTGGCAGAGCCATTACGGGGAAGACCTGCTTCTGCTTCGGTATTTTGACCTTTTCCATCGAGACGGAATAGCACGCCCATGCAGTCAGGATATCGCACCTGACCTCCCCAATCTCTTTAGGGGTTGGCAGTTTGACTACTTGATGGTAGGTGGATATGATCGCTCGGAAGTCATTCAGCTCGGGTCGCCCGAAAATGATGTTGAAGGCGGAGGGTTGATCGACTACCAGGTACTCGATTTCCAGCGTGGTTCTCCTGGAGAGGGTTCCCATAGAAGTTACTAACCAGATTCGACCTTCCGGGTATACTTTCGCCCCACCGAAACCGGTGAGGGGTGTTTTGATTGCTTTGAGGTGAACACTCTTATGTGACTTCATTCTTTCTAAGGTTGCGAGAAAAATGATGTCGGTTGAGCAGCCATTATCGATCAATGTTTTTGTGACCTCGAAGTTGGCAATGTCAAGGGTCACAACTATAGGGCAGTTGGGAGACTCATCAAGCGTCATGTCGTCGAGTAGATCTTCCTCAAAAAATGTGATTTCTTTTTCAAGCCACGATTTCTTGGGCTCGATTATCATCACCTCGCGTGGGCCAGTGTAATTTCTCTGAGCTGCCCGTCGGGTTCATTTTCGGGCGGTCTTCGAGTCGTTTCCAGTGGGGCCCCCTGCTATCATATCAATTCGACCTTGGCAGGGGAGGTTGTGAGCGTCCCTTTCTACTAGCTACTTTGCATTTCGATCTCTGGGGGGACTGTTTTCAATTCTCTCCTCGGCATGGAGTGCCAGATCGTCGATCTTTTTGACGAACACTTGTAGGTGCCCTCCCTGGATCAAACGATCGATTTCCTCCTTAAGCGTATGGCAGTCGGCGGTGTTATGTCTAGACTGCCGGTGGAAGTTGCAATACTTTCCAGAATTCCTAGTCTTTTGGGTTTCCTTCATTGGTTTGGGGTTGTTGAAGAGCTTCTTGTTCGAGACATTGTAAATTTCTTCTATGCCTCGAGTCAAGAGAGTAAAACGTTTCTTGGACCCACTCCCTGATCCTTGTTCGACCCTGGGTCGTGGGTCGCAAGAGATGTCACCCTTGGGAGGTCGACTTGACTCATTTTTGCGCCTTAATTTGTTGCGCTGATTCATCTCGACCTCTTCACCTCTCATCCAGCGCCGGCAATCTCGAGGATACGGGCGATCGATTTTGGCCTCTGGATGATGAATTGGTTTGCGCAATCTTTATTGCGGATGGTCGAGTGGAGAGCGTTGGTTAGCATGTCCATGCTTGGTGTTTCGACCTGGACCGCTACCCGTGAGAACCTGTTGAAGAAGTCGTGCAACGTCTCCTCCTCCCTCTGTACCAGGTTGTACAAATAGGTCGAGAGGAGCTTCTCCCCTTTGACTGAGGAGAAGTGGGCGATGAATTTTTCGACCAACTCGTCGTAGGTATTGATGCTCCTAGGGGGCAACCTTGAGAACCATTCCTGGGCTGTGCCTATGAGGGTGGTGGCGAAGATTTTTGCGCGAACATCCGAGGAGTGTCCGAACATCCTTGCTGGTTCGCAGGGCGTCATTATTTCTCCTGGTCTCGGGAGCTCTTTGTCGAAGGAAGGCATCGTCGTAGTCGTCTTTGATGAGGATATGGCGGTTATTGACTGGCTTCAGGGGATCGAGGGGTTCGCGTTCCTTTACGGGTAAATGATTCCTCAAATCCTCCCTCCCCACGAGAAATCCGTGATTCGCCCGTCGTTGGTCGGGATCGACTCGGGCCCCCAGTCGATCGAAGACATGTAGGGCTCGGGGTTCTGCGGCCCTTCCTCCTCCCAGGGATCGAGCTCTATACTTACTGGCCGTGCCGGCTATGTGTAGAGCCCCCCGTTCTGTGGGCCTCTTTCGGGGGGGATCCCCAGGGGATCGATTCCCATCCACCGGCCTTTTCTCAGGGTTTTGCCTTTGGCCTGACTTAGCCTCCTCTTCAGTGGCCGTACCTCCGACTACCACAACCGGCCATTGCGGGTATCCCTGAGGTGGGGGCGGTGGATAGTATTGGGCCTGGTAGTACTGGCGGCGGCGGATACGCCTAAGGACGGTGCGGAGCATATCCATACGAACCCTGAGGGCTATATGATACGATAGAGGAGGCGACTGGCACGATTGTGGCCGGTCGTGGTCACGGGGGAAAAGAAGGGCTTCTCCCTTGTGTTGGGGCAGTGACCGCTTCTTCTTGGCAGCGATCCAGGTATTCTTCGAGCTCTGGATAGGAGTAAACTATCTGGGGATGGGCTTCCGTCTGGTTATCCGCTGTCATGGCTCCGGTTGTGCTCGCGCCGGCCCCTTCAGTTGGGGAACCGACTATCTCTTTGCCATTGGGACAGGTCGTTCGTCCGCTGCGATGTCTCATGTTTGGATAGAGTGAAGGCTTTTTGTCCAAGGATTTTCCACAGACGGCGCCAAAATGATCCGGGTCGAAATCGGTATATGCTGCAAGGGTCGATTTCGTACTCAAACCATTCAAGAATTTATATTGAGGGGAACGCATTGGGGGTCGAGGACCTGTAGCTGCATGAATGAGCGAACGTAAACTGAAGGCCAACTGGGGGAGTGGGAGTTGGATCCCAGTTTGGCACTCGGACGCTCAAGTAAGATACTTAGTTTTAAAAGAGATCTGAACGTATAGAGGTCGAATGAACAGTTGTGCTGGAAAAAGCTTGCTTACTAATGCCTCAAATTGGGGATGTATTTATAGGCCTTGGAGTGTGTGGGACACCTGTTCACGCAACGGAGGTGCATTTAATGCAGCATCTGCCGGCGAGGAACAGTACGCCCTTGTACAATCCGCTTTTGTAGACCTTTTACAGAGGTTGTCCGCAGATGATGGTGACTCCTGACAAGGACCTTTGTGACGTGCACGGGGTACTCTGGATCGATGAACCCAAAGTGATCGATGTCTTAGAGGTCGTTTCAACTGAGCTTACTCCGTGGTGGCAGGTGAGTAGAGGTCGATGTGGCCCTCGAGGGGAGTGATCGATTCCCCCTTCTGCCTTGTTAGCTTTCCATTGATTCGACCGTGGTCCGGTTGAATGATCTTAATCGGTTTGGTGACGTGTCAGCGTTGTCGACGCTTACCACATGTCCGTGTCAGATTTATCCGCGTCATTAGCCCTCAAGATTAACAATTATGACTTGACATGGCTGACAATCTCTGTCAGGAGCTGTCGCGTCCGTACACGTGTCGCCGCATTGCTTGGGGCTTTAAGGGGCGCGCCTTTTGAAACTGAGCGGGAGTTGACTTTAGGGGCGGCGTCTAGGTGGGAATAGGTGCCATGATGGCGCCTGTCAGCGGTTTAGGCCATCATTAGGGTGACCTTTCGTATTCCGAGCCCTTTGCCTATAAATAGAGGTGGTGGGGCTTGTCATTTTCACGCTTTCATAAAGAATAATAATGAGCCCTCGCCTTTAGAGTTTTCCAGAGTTTTCGAGCGCTAAAGTATTCGGAGCTTTCGAAAGTTGTTCCCTGGTCGAATTCCAGTTCCTTCACCTAAGGTACCTTTTCGACCTCTCTTTGCTATTTTTTTCTCTTTCCATTTCGTATATTAAATGGCATCCCAAAATCAAATTCCTATCCCCCCACAAAAATACATCCCCGAGTACTATACCCGGGGTCTCATTGATGAAGATAAGGCGACACCCTGGAAATGCCCGGTAGGGATGGGTTTTGAGAGGATCGATCTGTCATCCGGGTAATCTTCGTTCACGGTGGGGTCGGAGAGCGAGTCTCTCCCGTATGAAGACCCATCGAATGCCGAGGAGGAGGTCGAATCCGGGCCGATCCCTGAGAGAAGTGCGCCGGAAGGAGAAGAGGGTTGGTGGAGGAAACATCGACCTAGTCAAAGGGAGAGAGAGGGAAAGAGGAGATCGAGAAACTCTAAGACCTCCTGAAGGGCTATGGGAGGTCGAAAGAGGGTCTATGGCCTGTCGAGGGGTATATGATCGTGAAGCCAGAGGAGGACGAGGTAATGGGCAGCCCTCCGGAAGGGTGCATTGCGATCACCACTTATGCCATCAAATACGGTTTGAGGGTGCCGCTCGATCCTGACGTCGTCGGC
>JBBMKE010410452.1:0-11665 GCA_037834125.1 Lippia alba | reverse complement strand
GGTTTAACTGGAGGTTAGTTATTCCACGCCAAGTTAAAAGGGAGTGGTATGAGCTTCCTGGGAGTGGTATGAGCTCCTGAATTCGTGTTATTGCCACTAGGGGTAGCTCTGCAACGGCACTGGAGTAAAGAGATATTATCATATTGGTTTTATTAAAGTATCAGAGCCTTGATCAGCTCGATACTGTTTTACCAAATATTTTAAGGAGTTTGGGTGATGAGGCCTAGTTTGCGGGCATTAAAGTTTACTATTACGAACGGTTCATATTTCTACAAATATTCCACATTACCCCTACCCTACTTTAATAACTATTATGAACTATTTCATATTTGCTATATCCTATTTACATTATTTCAGATCAAGATCTTATTGATCCTATATCTATATACATGTATCTATACGTACACGTGTAAATTACCATACCCCTTCACTTAGTCACTTTGACTAACTCCTCGCCCATTTTAAAATGCATGGTTTCAGGAATTCAAAGGAACGACTGCTAGAGGTATCTTGAAGCACTAAGGAGACTGTCTAGTGGGTCAGAACTAATTCTAAGGTCATTTAGTTCTGATCATGTTCTATTTTCTAAATCGGTTATTCTCATATTTTACATCCCGTCATATTACACTCCCCATTCATGTCAAATACTTCCATCAATAATAATAACACTTGCTGTTTGTGTGCACTAGCACCTTGTTGTTGCAAAATCTTAAACTTTCCCTAACTTCCGTGGCACTATACCTTGCACTTTATTTCAAATAATTGTCTTGTCCGTTCGCCGTAGTATTTCTCTAGTGAAGGATCTATCATTTACTAGGAAAGTATTGCGGTGCGGGCGGTGTAGTGTTAGGGGAGGCGCTACAAAGGTGTTATTGGGTTCAATGGTGTTTACGGGCAAGAGGTTGAAGTTAAGCCCGTTTATTTCTTTTCTTAAGGCTAGAGAAATGGTTCAGGATGGTGCAGTGGGTTTCATGGCCTATTTTTTGAATAAACCCAAGGATCAGGCCAAACTCGAGGAGACAGAGGTCGTGCAAGAGTATGCCGATGTTTTCCCTAAAAGTTTGGGTTCTTTACCACCTGATAGGGACATCGAGTTTGTTATAGACCTTCATCCCGGATCAGAGCCTTTCTCGAAAACTCCCTATAGAATGGCTCCAGTAGAACTTGAGGAGTTAAAGACGCAGCTTGATGAACTTCTCGCTTGGGGGACATCCGTCCGAGCACTTCTGCCTGGGGTGCTCCTG
Organism: Lippia alba; assembly: GCA_037834125.1. Taxonomy (NCBI): domain Eukaryota; kingdom Viridiplantae; phylum Streptophyta; class Magnoliopsida; order Lamiales; family Verbenaceae; genus Lippia; species Lippia alba. The sequence goes on along the minus strand of JBBMKE010410452.1, from coordinate 10,421 downwards.
TCTTGTTTGTGAAGAAGAAGGATGGGACATTACGGATGTGCATAGATTACCGCGAGTTGAACCAGATGACCGTTAAGAACAAATACCCTTTTCCACATATCGAGGAGTTGTTTGATCTTCTGCACGGCTCCCGATTTTACTCCAAGTTAAATTTGAGGCAGGGTTATTATCTGCTGCGGATTAGGGGGAGGATATCTCTAAGACAGGGTTTAACACACGTTACGGGCATTTTGAATTTGTGGTAATGTCGTTTGGATTGACGAATGCCCCTGCGATAGTTATGGACATGATGCACCGGGTGTTTAGGCCGTTCCTTGGCAAGTTTGTGGTGATATTCATAGACGACATCTTAGTGTACTCGAGGTCCGTTGAAGAACACACACAACACTTGAGAATGCGAATTCTGGATCGACAAGGTTATGTTTCTGGGTCATATAATTTTGGGTAATGGGATTGAAGTTGATCCTTCCAAGGTTAAAACGGTATTGAATTGGGAATGACCAAAGAACGCCTCGGAGATAAGGAGTTTTCTCGAGTTAGCGGGGTACTATCGCCGATTTGTTCAGGATTTCTCTAAGGTCGCTGCCCCGTTAACTCACTTAACCAAGAAAGATGTAAAGTTCGAATGGGATGACAAGTGTGAGGCGAGCTTTCAAATTCTTAAAGAAAGGTTGACATCTGCGCCAATTCTTATTTTACTCAAGGATACGGATGGCTATACAGTTTATACGGATGCTTCTAAGGAAGGTCTCGGGTGTGTTTTAATGCAATAAGGTCGGGTGGTTGCTTATGCTTCGAGGAAGTTGAAAGAGCATGAGAAGAATTACCCAACACATGATCTCGAGTTGGCCGCCGTGGTATTTGCTTTATTGAAATGGAGACATTATTTATACGGGGCAACGTTCGAGGTGTTCACCGACCATAAGAGCCTCAAGTATTTATTTACTCAGAAGGAGTTAAATGTGAGATAGAGGCATTGGATGGAGTTCCTAGAGGATTACAATTGTAAAATCCAATACCATCCCGGGAAAGCGAACGTGGTAGCCGATGCTTTGAGTAGAAAGACAAGTGTGGTTAGTTTGGAAATCGGTTCTTTAAGCTCGGGTGCAAGTTTGGTAGCTTCGGCATGTTGGTTATCGAAGCTTACCGTGAAACTGAAATTGTTTCAACAATTGCTAGATGCTCAAAAGTCGGATCCGAGTTTACAAAAGTTGGTGACTAGATTGGAACGGGTTCTGAATCCAAAGTTCAATTTCGATGAGTCGGGTTTGTTGAGATTTAAAGCAAGGATATGTGTCACAGAAGAGTTCAAGAGAATTATACTTGAGGAGGCACATCGCTCTAGATATTCTATCAATCCAGGATGTACAAAGTTATATTGTGATTTGAAGGAGAGGTTTTGGTGGAATGGCATGAAGAGGGACGTCGCGAACTTCGTGAAGTAGTGTCTAACATGTCAAAGGGTGAAGGCGAAACACCAAAAACTGGTGGGTGGAACTCTCCAACCACTTCCGATTCCCGAGTGGAAGTGGGAGCAAGTGATTATGGACTTTGTGTCCGGCTTGCCTAGAGTAAAAGGAGGGTATGATGGAATTTGGGTTATTGTTGACAGATTGACCAAGTCGGCTCATTTTCTCAAGGTTCATATGACGGATAAAGTTCTAAAGTTAGCGGAGTTGTGTTGCAAAGAGATCGTTCGGTTACATGGGGTTCTGGCTAGTATTGTCTCCGATCGAGATCCGAGGTTCACTTCAATATTTTGGCAAAATCTCCAAAAGCACTTGGATACTAAAGTCAAGTTTAGCACGGCATCGCATCCTCAAACGGACGGGCAATCTGAAAGAATAATTCAATATTTAGAGGATACGCTTCGGGCTTGTGCGTTGGATTTTTAGGATAAGTGGGATGAATATCTCCCGTTGGTTAAGTTCGCTTATAACAATAGCTACCAAGCCTCAATTAAAATGGCTCTATATGAGGCTTTGTACGGGAGGAAGTGCCGGTCACCGATATATTGGGAAATTGATGATTGGAAGTGGACTAAAGAGGATAGGCTTATAAGGGCGACGCCGAGGAATGATATTGAGACTACTATTGAGAAAGTTTGCCAAATTAAGCAACGGATGAAGGCGGCTCTGGATCGGCAAAAGAGTTATGCCAATAAGAGAAAAAGGCCTTTGGAGTTTGAAGTCGGAGATCGAGTCTTTCTAAAAGCATCTCCTAGAAAGGGCTTTGCTCGTATCAGTAGAGGTGGAAAACTTAATCCACGATACCTTGGGCCATCTGAAATCTTGGAAAGGATTGGAGAAACGGCGTATAGATTAGATTTGCCACCGCAATTAATCGGGATACATAATGTTTTTCATGTCTCGCAACTTCGAAAGTATTTTCCTGATGAAGGATCTATTATTTTCGTGGAGGATGTTCTAGTTGAGTCAGATTTAACCAAAGCAGGGCATCCAGTTGTAATTCAAGATAGAAAGATACAAGAATTGAGAAATAAGCAGATACCCTTGGTAAGAGTTCTTTGGAGAGATCAAAAGTTCTAGGAATCAACTCGGGAAATCGAAGAAAAGATGAGGAGATTGTATCCGGGGTTATTTGAGGAGTCGGATCAGACTTGAGGACAAGTCCTTTTTAAGGAGGGGAGGTTTCGACACCCCAACCGATCGGCAGTACAGGTATGACGTATGTGCGCATTTAAATTAATTATATATGTATTTTATATTTATTCTAAATGATTATATTCATTAATTGAATTAATTGAAATATTTAATATTTATTTCTTTGAAATTCTTATATGAATTATTTGAATTTATACGAAATATTTGAATTATATGTCAAAATTGGCTAAGTGATTTATGATATGGAATTTTATGATATGTGAATTTAATTCCCGAACATGCTAATTTTGTAAATTACGTGATTTATGTGAATTAAGTGCTTAATTGTATGATTTATTAAATTTTAGACTTAACTAAAAATTTGAAGTTGGACTTATTTGACACTTTTTGAAAGTTTTGGACCTATTTGAAAAATAGTCCTTTTTAGTACATATGTATCTATTTTAATTCATAACTTGAGCCACGGCATTCGGTTTTGGGTGTCGTCTTCGCCAGTGAACTCCTTTCGACGATCTGGAGCCAATAGAACAAGTTTCGTAATTTTTCAATGTCGTTTCGACCCCCGACGAAGCAAATTTCAGTCACTATGACCCGTTTAACCCTTTAACCCGTTTTTGAGCCAAAAGGCCCAGTTCTTGACCCAAAATTTTACCAACTTTCAGCCTTAATACACTCTTGTCTCTTCCTTAACCCTTATCCACGAGATAAGCCAAAAACAAGGCGAGGAAAGAAGAGAAACAAGGCATTACATCCATTTTGTACCTTAAGAGCTCTTTAGGCCTCATTTTTTTCTCCAACCTTCAAGGTAAGTTAGGGATTTTATTCTCCACATTCTTGTGCTTGTATTGATCTATAAGAATCATGTTTTGAAGTTGAGAAGCTATGGTTATGGAATTCTTGATGAATAGTTAGGGCTTATGTGAAAATTTGAAGAACTTGACCATCCTTGCATATCCTTGAGTTTGGAGACTTGTTTGGTGTTTCTTGTAGCTCATTTATTGCATATTTAAGGTTCTATATGTTGGTAGTTGAAGTATGTAAGATATGCCATTAATGAAAATCAGTTTTCTTGTAAGAAATAGTTGGCATATTTGGTCGTTTGAACTCCTTCTTGCTGGCTGTTATGTATGAATTAAGGACTGAATTTGCTGCGATTTTGTGGTGTTTTCATGCCTATTTGCTGCCTTAAACTGCTGTATATTGCCTCCTCTGTTTGCTACACTTTTCCCCTGCATAAATCACCTGTTGCTGCGTTTTAAAAACTGGAAGCGAAGCAGCTGCGCGGCCTCGCGCGTTTTCAGGCCAAAATCTGCATGGCCGTGCAGCAATGTTCGACTTGTTGAATTTCCAGAAAATTAGGCCGCATGGCCGTGCATGGTGCAGGCCATTTTTCCGCATGGCCGCGCGGTGAGTCTCGAGTTTGGAAATTTTTGGGCAACTGATTCTTCATGAAATGCACTCCAGTTTCGTTTCCATGCACTTTCCTTTCTTTTTTTGTTTGATTTGTGACCGGTGCATGCATATTACGTATGTAATGTAAATATAAATTAAGTGTGAATTGAATTGCATGGTTGTATATGCATATGTACGTGCATTTAATGCACATATTTGATAAATATGAATATTTGCATGCTTGAAGGTACGTGAACCTTAGTGTATATATAAATTTTATAAATTTTCCATTATTATTTTATTTTATTTAGTTTTGTATAGTATGATTTAAACTAAATGTGGTCTTGTGTTTTATTTATATTCATATGCATGAAATATGTGCTTTAAATGTAATTTTGTGTTTTAATTATTTGTTATATTTTATGAATTTTTATGTGTCCTAATTTTAGATATTTTGAATGCTTTAATTTCATTAAATTGAACTTGCACATATGACTTTCGTACTTCGTTTTTGTACTTTTAAATACTTTATTTTTATTCGTTTATGACTTGTATGATATTTAAATATGTTATATTTATGTATTAAATGTCTTGAATTAACTTTATGGATTTATTTGATACGAATTTTACGTGATATGAGTTAATATGCCTTAAATGGTTCGTTTATGCATTTCATATGCATCCATTGCATTCATGAGCATTGTCGAACGTCTAATTGGTTCATAATCGAGTCTAAGTCTCGGGTGTTGTGTTTGTATGTTACAGAGCCACTTCCGGACGTCGTCGAACCCGAGGCTTAGGTGTTGGTTTGCCCGATTTGGTCTCCGTTCTCAACCGCTTTTGCCATAAGGTGAGGTTTAGGATTCTTTGTACTAGTTATCGACCTATGGCCCAAATGTGTTGATTTCTATCCCGTATGCGATTATATATCTTACATATATCTACTTATAAGCGTGTTTAAGATATGATTATGGTCTTATGTATACGTTTGAGGGCTTTTATGAAATGGTATACGCATGAGCATTAGTAAGCTTACGTTTCTTTAAGTTTTGGTACGATTATGTTATGGTTGTTGCGAGGTCAGCCCTGAAATATGAGAATTGGTTATGGTAAGTAAGTTGGGCCCTGGGAGTTGTGGTTAAGAACACCCGGAACGGCAAGGGCCGTCGGGATAAGCCTGTGCATGATTCCCAATCGTAGTACCACGCACGATTCCTGGAGGTTGATGAGGTGTGTTGCTCCGAGTATGTTGTGGGTTCGATACCCATCATACATAAGTAAGTAGGCGGAAAGGGTTTGATTCCTGATCGCCATGTTGTTGGGGTTGGATTGATTTAAGATTTACGCCATGTTTATGATTTTTGAGGTGTTTGGGATGGTCCGTACTCTCCGGATCTTTGTTTACGTATATGTTAGATAGATTATGAATCGGGATAGGATTTCTTTGTATATGTATGTATTCTTTTAAAAGGTTTTGGTTTGTAAAACCCTAGCACGGTTCATAGACATCACCTTAATACGTGCTTTGCTATATTATGTAAGTGTGTGGGTGTGCGTTAGCACCCTCACTCAGTCAAGTTGTTTGGACTAACCCTCTCCTTTTCTCACCTTTAGTGCAGGACAGTTCGAGCTAGGCGGGGAAGTGCGACTCGAGTCGTACTAGCTGGCTTAGGTCGAGTCTGCATTGCATATTTTAGTTTTGGAGATACTTGAACTCTTGTTATGTTACATTTTGTACTTGGAGAATTATGTATATTATTCTTTTGGCCTTGTGTGGCATTGTATATGTGATGCTCGTGTCGAGCTTTTATGTTGATCTTGGCTTGCTTCCGCTTTCTGTTTTATTTCTTTTGCGTGCTTTGTTTTCGGTTTTAGCCCCGCTTAGCCTAGTGTGTGTGTTTAGGTCCTCGTTTGCTTAGACTTGGGCTCATGTATGGACTTCCATTTCATGCGTGAGTTCGGGTCTAGGTGCGGGGGATGTGGATGATCCGCGCTTGGGCATCACATCCTTAAGTGGTATCATAGCTCATGGTTGCAAAACCGGAGCTCTTGTGTCGTGTCGGGTGAGTTTAGGTCGGTCGGCTTAGGACAATGTGGTTATGTGCATTTACGTTAATTATTTGCCTTTTTTTCTTTATTGTGCACATGAACATGAGCAAACCGACACCCATATGTATTTGAATTGTTTGATTTTGTAGGAAATCATGCCTCCATGATGTCACCACTGCCGTGATAGAACTCCGGACCCCCAGCATCATTGGGACCGCTCCCCTCGCCAAGAGGATAATTATCCACCATCGCCACCTCCACAACGTGACCCCGAGGACTTCATGGAAAGGCTAGTCACCTATCTCGATCAAAGGGCTCAAGAAAATGCCAATTCGGGCAGAAACAACGGAGGAGGTCTTATTACCACCATTCTCCGGGAATATAAAAATCAAAACCTACCATTCTTTGTGGGTGGAGATGACGTATAAGCAGAGCAATGGCTAGTTCAAACAAACCGGATATGGACTCTCATACCGTGTGGAGAAATGGAGAACCTTTATAGCACCCTTACTATGATTCAAAGGCAAGCCTACGATTGGTGGTCAAGTATTCAAGCAAGACTAGAGGCCACCAGAGAAGAGATTACATGGGATGTTTTCGTCCGGGAATTCAAAAATAAATACATCCTGAAAGCCACGAGGAGCCGGAGAATTAGGGAATTCATGGAGCTTAAACAAGAAAACATGACAGTCACTGAATATATAAACGAGTTTGAGAGGCTCTCCTGCTATTGTCCCAATATTGCCAACGACGACGAGAGCAAGGCCTTGCAATTCTTTCAAGGCCTTAGAGAAGACATGAAGGATGCGTTGGAGGCCTCAAACGTTAGCACTTGGGCTAAGGTGATAGAGAAGGCATTGAGGGTTGAGGAAAGGGTGGTTATGAGAAGGATGAGTGCTCACTCTGGCCACGGGTCAAGTTCGGGTGGTTCTAACAAGTTTGGGAAGAGACCCGCCTAACAAGTCTTTCCACATGCCAAGCCTCAAAAAAGCAATTCAAATTGGCGGGACAGAAAAATCCACCTCTAGCACTTCCGGCTCCGGTTCGATGCACGCATTGCCAAGGTCATCACCCCATGGAGAAATGCTTCAAACTTCACAACAAATGCTACGGGTGTGGAACATCGGACCACATGTTGAGTACTTGTTCGAAGAGAAGGCCTATACATGCTCCGGGTGGAAATCAAAGGTCGGCTATCTAAGCTCAGGCCTATGCTTCGGAGGAGAAGAGGAAGAAGCCACTAAAATTGATCCAAATGTAGTGGTGGAAGGTACAATAAGCATTCATGGCACCACATTGCATGCATTGTTTGATCCCGGGGTTACTCATTCATTTATTTCCTGGAATATTGCTTCTTCCATGTGCTTGCATGTTTCTCTATGTCCGCATGACTACGTGATTAGTTCCCCCTTGGGTGGTAGTTTGGTTACTTGTAGGATTTATCTGGGTTATCCGGTGAGCTTTAAAGACCAGGTATTTTATGCTAATTTGGTTGAGATGCCTATAAAGAGATATGGGGTAATACTTGGTATGGACTGGCTTTATGAGCATCGGGCTGTGATGGATTGTTGGGAAAAGAAGGTGCTTTTGGGCTCGGTGGTATTTACTGGCGAGATGTTGAAGTCAAGCCCGTTGGTTTCTTTTCTTGAGGAATAAAAAAGGGGTCCGGGACGGTGCGATGTGTTTCGTGGCCTATCTTTTGAATAAACTTAAGGATCAGGCCAAACTCGAAGAGACGGAGGTCGTGCAAGAGTATGCCGATGTTTTCCTTGAAAGTTTAGGTTCTTTACCTCCTAATAGGGACATCGAGTTTGTTATCGACCTTCATCCCGGATCAGAGCCTTTCTCAAAAATTCTCTATAGGATGGGTCCGGCAGAACTTAAAGAGCTAAAGATGCAGCTTGATGAGCTTCTCACTTGCGGGTACATTTGTCCGAACACTTCTCCGAGGGGTGCTCCCGCCTTGTTTGTAAAGAAGAAGGATGGGACGTTACGGATGTGCATAGACTACCGTGGGTTGAACCGGATGAATGTTAAGAACAAATACCTTTGCCACATATCGAGGAGTTGTTCGATCTTCTGTAGGGCTCCCACATATACTGCAAGTTAGATTTGAGGCAGGGTTATTATCAGTTGCGGATTAGGGAGGAGGATATCTCTAAGACAGGGTTCAACAGACGTTATGTCCATTTCAAATTTGTAGTAATGCCATTTGGATTGACTAATGCCCCTGCAGTGTTTATAGACATGATGCACCGGATGTTTAGACCGTTCCTTGACAAGTTTGTGGTAATATTTATAGACGACATCCTAGTGTATTCGAGGTCCATTGAAGAACACGCCCAACACTTGAGAATTGTATTGGAGACCCTAAGGAAACATAAACTTTATGCTAAGTTCAACAAATGTGAATTCTGGATTGATAAAGTGATGTTTCTGGGTCATATAATCTCGGGGAATGGGATTGAAGTTGATCCTTCCAAGGTTGAAACGGTATTGAATTGGGAATGACCAAAGAATGTCTCGGAGATAAGGAGTTTTCTAGGTTTAGCGGGGTACTATCGCCTATTTGTTCAAGATTTCTCCAAGATTGCCGCCCCATTGACTCATTTAATCAAGAAGGATGTAAAGTTCGAATGGGATGACAAGTGTGAGGCGAGCTTTCAGACTCTCAAAGAATGGTTGACTTCTGCGCCAATTCTTATTTTAGCTGAGGGTACGGATGGTTATGCAGTTTATATGGACGCCTCTAAGAAAGGTCTCGGGTGTGTCCTTATGTAAATGGTCGGGTGGTTGCTTATGCTTCAAGAAAGTTGAAGGAGCATGAGAAGAATTACCTAACACATGATCTTGAGTTGGCCGCCGTGGTATTCACTTTGTTGAAATGAAGACATTATTTATACGGGACAACGTTCGAGGTGTTCACCGACCATAAGAGCTTCAAGTATTTATTTACACAAAAGGAGTTAAATGTAAGACAGAGTGGTTGGATGGAATTCTCGGAAGATTACGATTGCAATATTCAATACCATCCCAGGAAAGCAAACGTGGTAGCTGATGCTCTGAGTAGGAAGGCGAGCGTGGCTAGTTTAGAAGTTGGTTCTTCAAGCTCGGGTGCAAGTTTGGCAGCTTCGGCGTGTTGGCTATTAAATCTTACTATGAAATCGGAGTTGTTTCAACAGTTGTTAGATGCTCAGAAGTTGGATCCGGGTTTACAGAAGTTGGTGACTAGATTGGAACAGGCTCTGAATTCAAAGTTCAAATTCGATGAGTCGGGTTTGTTAAGGTTTAAAGCGAGAATATGTGTCCCGGAAGAGCTCAAGAGAATTATACTTGAGGAAGCACATCGCTCTAGATATTCTATCCATCATGGAGGTACAAAGCTATATCGAGATTTGAAGGAAAGGTTTTGGTGGAATGGTTTGAAGACGGACGTTGCGAACTTCATGAAACGGTGTCTAACATGTCAAAGGGTGAAGGCGGAACACCAAAAACTGGGTGGAACTCTCTAAGATTCTTGAGTGGAAGTGGGAGCAAGTAACTATGGACTTTGTGTCCGACTTGCCTAGAGTAAAAGGAGGGTATGATGGAATTTGGGTTATTGTTAATAGATTAACCAAGTCGGCTCATTTCCTCAAGGTTCGTATGACGGATAAAGTTCCGAAGTTGGCAGAGTTGTATTGTAAAGAGATTATTCGGTTACATGGGGTTTCGGGTAGCATTGTCTCCGATCGAGATCCGAGATTCACTTCGGTATTTCGGCAAAATCTCTAGAATTAATTGGATACCAAACTTAAGTTTAGCTCAGCTTTGCATCCCCAAACGGACGGGCAATCCGAAAGGCTAATTCAATATTTAGAGGATATGCTCCGGGCTTGTGCATTGGATTTTCAGGATAAGTGGGACGAACATCTCCCTTTGGTTGAGTTTGCCTATAAAAATAGCAACCAAACCTCAAATAAAATGTCTCCATACGAGGCTTTGTACGAAAGAAAGTGTCGGTCTCCGATATATTGGAAAATTGATGATTGGAAGTGGACTAAAGAGGATAGTCTAAAAAGGGCGACACCAAGGAATGATATTGAGACTACGATTGAAAAGGTTTGCCAAATTAAGCAACGGATGAAAGCGGCTCAGGATCGGCAAAAGAGTTACACCGATAAGAGAAGAAGGCCCCTAGAGTTCGAAGTCGGAGATCGAGTCTTCTTGAAAGCGTCTCCTAGAAAGGGCTTCACTCGTATAGGTAGAGGTGGAAAACTTAATCCACGATACCTTGGGCTGTAACGCCCGGCGCGTGACGCCACATCCCCCCGCACCGAGACCTAGATCCGGTCGTGAAATAAAATCCAAGCCCGA
>JBBMKE010410443.1:0-11667 GCA_037834125.1 Lippia alba | reverse complement strand
TACATGTGGTTGAGTAGCGGGAGTCAAAGACTGAAAGCGCGGCCGTGAGTCGTGGACATGGGGCCGGAAGGAATTGGCGAACACGTGATTTGGGGAGTCAAATTTTGTGGGTTGCTTCTTTTAATGTCTTGGCACTCCCCTTCTCTTGTCTTTTTCTAGTGCTCGATATCGACGATACTGTATCTAGCACTCTCGTCAAGTCAAAATTTTATGGAGAAATTTATGTTGTTCTATCTGTATTATATTGTATATGTATTCGTATATTATAAGAATCAGTATATATCCTATGTTGACTCATGATCGTGTAGCATTATGAAAATCAATGGTTTTTAGTTTTTTTTTTCGAGAAAGTTTGGGAGTTCAGAGTATAGAGCGATATTAAATTTTCTGATCAATTGTCGGACGTTATGAGGTGGTCTGTAATTCGGCGAATGATCGCGGGCTGACTACCGTCGACTATACTGATTAGTAAGTAGCTCATATCTATCTAAAAATTTAGATATCTATTGTGTGTGATTATTCAGCAGATGAGTAGATATTAAAATTTTTTAAAGTCTTTTCATGAAAGCTAGAACGATATTAAATTTTATGATCGGTTGTCGGATGTTATGATGTGTCTGCAATTCAAGCGGACTGACTGTCGTTGACTACAGTAATTAATAAGTACTCCATATTTATGTAAGAATTTGGATATTTATGTAGAGAGCGGGCGAGTTGACTATTGCCGGCTATAATGATTAGCAAACATCTCATATCTACGTAAAAATTTAGATATTCACTGTCTACAATTCAGTAGGCGAGTAGATATTCACCATCTGCAATGCAGAGAGCGAGCGAGTTGATTACTACCGACTACAATGAACTACAAATACCTTATATCTACATAAAAATTTAGAAATCTAGCGTCTGCAATTCCGCAAGCGGACATACTAACTACGTTGATTACTTACCAAAATCATAAATAATAAGTAGGTGAATTAATACATCATATTTGATTTGACAAATATGTAATAATAATTTGATTTTAAATTTATTCATGGAGTGCATGTATTTCTAAAATATAGGTATTATAAAATAAGGAAGGAAATGGAAAAAAAATTAATATTTTATGCAATAATAAAAATGAAAGAATTTTGGAATAAAATAAGATTATGAGAAAGAAAGGTGGGGCATTAATTGTATATTGTGTGAGATAAGGACGGATTTCTGCAACAAGGACTGATGCCTACATACGGTTGACGACTTCAGTCATTAGCCTTTCAACAACTTCAATTAGGTTTTCAAGCTATTGTGCTTTTTGATCAATCAAGAAAACTTGCCAACTCTATTGTCTTTTTATGTTATACTTTTTTAATGAATTGAGTGTAAAAGACTCTATTTTCTAAGTCGGTCTGGTTGGATCGATAATTGTATTTGATATCATCCCAAACATATATTATACGATAAATTTTAATAAAATATTTTGTGTCGTCGTAGTTATATTACATTGTATTCATATTACGATGTTAGTATCCATACATCATAATTCATAATTATTGTTGTCTTATCAGACATCTCTAGACAATGAAACGTTTATTTTTAGCTTGTTAAGAAAGAAAAAAGGATTCATAATTTATTATTATATATTGCGATGACGATATTGTTTTCTTTATATTTTCATAACAAATTTGAAAATTGATAAAATGGAACTAGTACTATTCTTTTGACTGGATTTTATCAGCATAAATTCTATAGAGGTAATTTAATAAGATTATATAAATTAAGAAGTCAAACTAATAGAATTACTTAGCAGTTTGACTAAGATATTACTTCTTCTAGCACTCACACTAAGATTAAAAGAGTTTTTGACCTCAACATATCACATTGAGTATATCTAAGAAAAAGAAACAAAATGTTGATTATGTTCATTGAGGTTCTAGTCGGGTTGGTCAAATGAAACATGATAGAGTTTGATTTTATTAAGGTCGCAAATTCAAACTTTCCTTATCTTCATGAAGTAAGATATGATATAAATAATTTGTAAGTATTCGTTGAATTCGAAAACATTTCTTATTTTAGATTAGAACGTCATCTCCTTAACTAAAAAATCATGTATCAAAGAAAGCAGAGAGACTAGAGGGGGGTGGGTTGGGGTTCGAGAACAACATGGGATTCCAAGAATAATGATGAAGATCATCTTAAATTATAGGTCTAATGCATGCATGTCACCAAAGGAATAAGGTTTTAGGAACAAAAGAATAACAATTATATTGACCTTAAAGTTTAATCAAAATGATGATAGGAAAAAAGGAAAAAGAAAAAAGAACTTTTGGCAAAGCTCCATTTGTTTTTGGTTTTGTGGCACATGTCATGTCATTTTTATGTATGGTCATTTTGGACTATCCATTTCTCTTTCCCTTTACTCAAAACAATGGAACCAAAGTATAGCCCCACAATAACACCATGTGGTTGTTGCAAACAATTTTTGTATTGATATTCTTTTTTATGATTTTTTTTAACATTCTATTTATTATAGATTTGAGTCGGAATGAGAAATTTTGTCATTAATAGTTATATTTCTCAGCATAGCAACAAACTAATATGCTAAATTACTTTGTGAAAATAATTTCTTATTCACTCAATCACTTTCTTTTACACATTTTTTCTTATAATTTAGATGCATGATCGATTTGTTCACATATATAAATGTGTTTCATATACTCACGTAAACTTAATCGACAAATAATCATTTGAGCAGTCACCCATCGAGTGCAACAAATTGAATCTCCATATCTATTGATATAAAACCTAATTGTTGACTTGAATCGACACAAACTGACGCATTAAGAAAACCTTTTTAGATTATAAAATTTATAACTTTTATTCATACTTTTTTCCTAAAAATATTTAAATAAATGGTGAGAGGTAGGAGAGAATTGAGTTTCCTTGTCACCTCTTGTGACCAATTATTAAATGTTAGGGGGGCAAACTTATTTAATTGCGTGCAACATGTTCATTGATGTGCATTAGTGGTAGATATGTGCCCCTAAGTTGAATAAATATACTTATATTGGTTAAAGAATTAAATTCATAGTTTAATTTGCAGTTTACTGTCCACATAATAAATTAAATATCCTATGCAAGATATAAATTCATATATAGATTGGGCATAAAAAGTACTATATTACTGCAAATTGAAGTGCTATATATAATAAATTTACGTACATAACCTGTTTTACATTATTTTGGTACCATAAACTTAGGTGTTATAATTATATAATAATGAAAAGAGTAATAAACTTATCTCCGTGCTTTTTCCCTATAAATTTAACGCGCGCTCTCTGCCCTGTAAAGATAATGACATTTTTTTTTTCTATATCAATTAATAAATGATATTTATTTTCGTTAACATTTACTATAATTTCACAATAAAAAATATGTTATTAATAAATTTTATTTAAAAATAAGATAAATTAAAGAATTCAAACCTCAATTACAATTAAAAAGGAAAAGAAAAAAGAAGGGGAGAAATTAAAATAAAAAGTGGGACCATTTGTAATGAAGTATTAAATATAGCTATTGTGAAAGTTGGAAAATGTTAATTATTACAAGGTCAATTACAAAATAAAATTCAATTCTTGTGCATGTGTTTCATGCAGTGGTCCAAAAACTCTGGAAGCATTTATTAGTTGAACCCTATCGTCTATGACTCTATAAATATAAATGACACAAATAAAAGCTTTAGTTAATCTACATAATTTCCCGTAAAAAAAAAGTTAATATACATAATTATTTTATTCTTTCTTATAATATAAATGCAGAGAAAGCCATTAGACACAATTCAAAACAAAAACAAAATTCAAATTTACGTATGATAATTGTATTATTATTTTTAGATATTTTGTTTAATTTGATTATCCGACTGAATTTCACAATACATTGTTTTCTGTTTCCAAAAACTTACATATAAACATACACATACACACTCTAAACTCTCAAGTATAGCCTATGATCCAAGGTGCATGACAAATTGAATAAATTTTAATTTTGTATATATATTTTGAAGAATTTATATTTCTACCGTCCAAATTCAAAACTTTATCTTCTTAATTTTAAATATTGTAATTTTTAATCCTATACGTTAAATTATGAATTTAATTCTTTAAAAAAAAATATATCTGATAAAAACAAAATAAACACATGTATATATTTACATTTTAGCATATTTTGTGCCAACAGATACTTACTTTTTAGTGTATGTTTGTGCCTAAAATGTCTTGTTATTGGCCCTATTCAAGAAAAAGCAAATAAAATGGTCCAAACTATAGGGTAACTTTTGATTTCATCTTTTTAGGGTATAGTTGTCTAATTAATTAAAAAATGGGATCCAAAGTTTGTGGTGCATTCAAGGCCAACATTGAGGTGACACTATTTTGGGGTTTGTACTAGGAGTTTCAATGTTCTAATTTTGTGGATATTTTCAGATTATTATTATTAGATAAAATAGTTTTCTAACATTCCAACTACTTTCGTATTTACAATTTACAGTTTTTCGACTTATAAATTGTCATTCAAAATTTGCATTTTGACATATCAATATCTAAACTTGTTTTAGTGGTTTTGATAAAAAGTAATTGACATGTATGTACTATAAATATGTCACGTATCTTGTCTTTTAACCAAAATTATTAAAAAAAGTTTAAAGGTTGGGATATCAAAATTTCAAAATTTTTATTGACAATTTTCAAATTGAAATAGTTTGTACCGTGAATTGTAAAGAAAAACAATAGTTTGTATATTAAACTCATTTAATTTATGAAGTTATTATGAAATACGAATACAATACAACAATACAAAAATAATATAAAACTTATAAAAAAATATGAATATTTCCTTAGTTTTTTTATAAATGTCCATGCACGTAAATCGCAGTGTTGCACCACTTTCAATGCATACAATACTCTTTTCTTTTATTTATGAAATACAAAAGAAACGTCGGGAAATTCCCCAAAACTCCCCAAGTGGGGAGTGAAATTCTTTTTCAATTCTCAGTTTTGAAAAACTTCAAAACAAAATTACTTTTCACTTCCCAATTTTTCAGAATGTTGTATCAAAAATTCAGGATGTTCATATACATCATTTGGGGAAAAAAATACATCATTTGGGGATTTAGTTATGTGATTCTTGAATTTTAATACAACATTCTGAAAAATTGGGGAGTGAAAAATAATTTTGTTTTTCAATTGAGGAGTGAAAAGAAATTTTTTCAAAACTAAAGAGTGAATGAGAATTTTTTCAACTTTCTGATATTAGTCAAAGATTGCCCCAAGAAATGTGTACAAACTAATGCATCCACTCACAAATTCTTAAACATTATATAACCTTTGGAAAAACCAACATTAATTAATCACTTTTCTCAATCAAAAGTTAGCACCATTATGGTCAATTGTATTTCTCAGCAACTGTAGGGGTATAAAAGTATAGTTTCTATAAATATGGGGAGTAAATGTTGCATAAGCTGTAATGCAAGGGCCTTTCTGAAAGGAAATACTGAATTTTTCATGCTAATGTATAAATTGTTCAGAATTCAATCTAACATCAATCCAAGCAAGGGCAATCGCGAATCATGTGAAAATCGACGGCGGAGGAGGAAATTGAACCGATTTTAGGTTTACAGTTCGCGTTTTTTTGTTGATCGCCATCATAATTTCGCGTAATTGAACCCAAATGCAGTTCAGTTTGAAGAAATTAGTTGATATGGCATTGTTATGGTGAAACGTAGATGATGCTAGGTTTCTAGTTCGCCATTTTTGTTGATCGCCATCATAATTTGGCGTAATTGAACCGAAATTCAGTGCAGTTTGAAGAAATTTGTTGATATGGCGAAGAAGTAGACGATGCAGAGGGATAGATGCAGGTTTTAGTACAGTGATGAGCTCCATCGTGCTCGATTTTGTCTTGGTGAGACCTGATTCTTCCGTGTTTGTGCGTGAGTGTGTGTTTTGTAATTAATTGGTCTCAGCTGATATACTTTGATGCTAAGTGAGCTGATTGAATTTTTTGATGTATACTGGGAGAAATGATTCATGGTGATTTTTTGTGGAACTCGTGAAATTGTTCTGAGATTTTGATTACTTTGCAGTTGTTAGTTGATACATTTTCTAAAACTTGAGGTATTGTAGTGAAAGTGTGAAAACGTTTCTTGGGTGATGTTTCAGGGATGGCGATAAGTGAAGCTTTCGCAGGATGTATATGATGTTGTTCATGTCAAGTACTATGATGAGGTTTACTTTGGTTGGCTTTTCTGAATTGGTCAATAATATGTGCCAGTTTTTTTTACTAAGGGTATACCATAATCTTCATGCATGCTGTTCTGGTTACTGCTACTTTTTCCTTGTTCAGTGTTCACATTAAATCGAGGATTTGGTCCAATTGAAGTTGTAGATTCTTAGAAAAGTTTAGTGCCCATAGTCCCGTTGGCTTATAGTATCTCTTGCCTTAGTCTGTCCACATCTTAGGTTGTTGTGATGCTGCTGTTCTTATTGATGGCCATTGGTTTGCATTTCGTAATCCAATCAATATAATTGATGGCGCCTTTCCTAATATTTTTTGATGTTTGTCACTTTCATAGTTGAGAGGCTTAGAGTTGTTCATTGTAGAAGTTTATGATGTTGGCTTTGCATGGCTTCTGGTATGAAACCAACTGAGTGCAAATTGTTAATGAGAAGTCTTGAATCTAAAGATTCAGTCTTTTGGAGAACATTTTTTTTTCTCTCCATTCAGCCTGAATGTAAAGTGTGTTGCAGCATGCTTTATATAAAATTTTCAGCTTGATCATCGTTGGTCCTCAGCCAACTAACCACTCCAGTTGTTAACTTACTAATCTAGTCAGCCCTAACTGCTATTAATGAGCTAATTAAGCGTTAACTAATGTACCAATCTAAACAAACCGCTACATCACATGTGAAACACGTTTTTGCTGAATAATTAAAATTGGAATTTGAGAGCTAAAAGAGTGTACCGCGTACCATACGATGGCATAACTGATATCTTTTTCAAAATATTAGATGTATTGACAAAGCTTTGTTGTCTGCATATGTGACTTGATATATTGGCAAATGCCAAAGGGCAACCCGGATTCTTATACTTATGTTTGTGTTCCACAGGATCCGATGAATCTTGACATTGTTATAGCTTTCCTGATCATGGGTTTCATCTGAAGTTTGATCCTTGGTCCGAGGTATTTTCTCTTGAAGATGATCATATCTTTTCCTTTAAAAATGTTAATATTTTAATCAAAATAGAGTTCTTTTCTCCAACAGGAATATTATTTGTGCTTTTGAAGAAAGTACATAAACATCTATACTCGATGAATCTTGCCGTCAACGCATTTAATGGCTTGCCTTTATTTTTGGTATTGTTGTATCAGCGGTTGCGTATTGTTGAAATTTTTTATGTCCAGCGGCTTCAAATGCGGTATTCCACTTCATTGATTGGGTGGGATCTTGTGCCATCTGCTTAACTTTTATTTTCATTTGAGGTGTTTTTTTCTAAAGCTCTTTTTCGCTTGCAGGGGACCGTCTACCCTAGAAAACTTTCCAGCTGTTTGTTCCCTTTTTGGGCCAACGTATACACTCTATTTTACCCAGTAGGTTTAGTTGATAATCAATCATTTGGAACAGTGTATAAAGTTTTTCTTCTGCCAATTTTATCTCATTGTGATCTTTGATGGCTGCATGTTGCAGGGATTGCCATTTGCTTTTCCAATCCTGGCTCAAATGCAGATTGCTGTCATGACCAAGAAGGTAGTTATTTTTCTTAATATCTTGTTTGTATTTGAACAAATACCTTATGTACAGTGCTTAGTGTGCCTTGCGTGTGTCTTTCACAGCTGATTTGCCCTTGGAGTTTCCTGATGGAACAACTCTTGTTGCTTGTCGTGTCTCGGTGTATGATCCTTCAACAGACCGTAAGGTTGGTTTAGGATCTTCAATGTTGAAAGCATGCTTACCTCCATTAGCAGCTGGTAGCTGCTACATGGAAGACGTACAATTCAAGGTCAGATATTTTCTTTCGTCATGTGCAATCAGTTCGTCATTATCTGGGAAACATACTATTTCTTATGTAAATGATAACTGGGCATGCTTTCAGTTACATCTTTTGTGTTACTTGTTTCATTTCCAAGGGTGTGCAAATGTTGACGCCATCACGTTATATCCATAAATTATATATATTCTTTCGGAAGGCGATCTCTATGTTTTCTGTAGCTAAAGTTATGTGATGATGTGCTGCTTCTACTTTCAATTTGGAATGGATATCCTGGAGAATATGATCTATAAACATTAGTGCCACGATATGGTGTAAATTGGTGCCTGCACACATCTAATTGATAGAAGAATTAGGGCTTTCAAGCACCAACCGCCTTTTGACATGGATTATGATGCTTTTCTCTTGATGTTTTAAATTGCAAACAACTCCATCAAGAAAATATTTGTAAGGATTTGTTTCATTGTTTGTCATATCACTCGTCAATGAAAAGGACCGTTAGGAAATGATAAACTTAAATGTTGCTTTGCATTGTCGATTGTCATTTGATTCATATTAACAGCTCACCTAGCTTTACTCTTTACCCCAACAAAATAGTACTGGTTTCTACACAGGAATCATAGTTACCCGATCAGAAACAGGTGCTTTTGGTGTGCCTGTTATCATATATTGGAAAAATGGTCGGTGATCATCTGAATTAATCCTCTATCTTGTCGTTGTTGATCAGTTGGGGGAAGAATTACGGTTTACTGATGGGGGTCAGCTCATCCCTTTCAGTGCATCAGCACAGGTATGATTGATTTTGATCAGTCGGAAGAAGAATTTGTTTTGATTTTTAGTAATCAATTACACATTAATTACAACTATAATTTAAGATGAAAGGATTTTAAGCCAAACATACAAGGACCTGAACTTAAATGCCATGACTTGTCTTCGTTATTCTGTTATCGGTTTCTGAGTGATTGGACATAATTTCTCTTTTCTGTTCTATCTTGATCATTTTATTATACTGTTGATTGGGCGTAATTTCCCTTTTCTTTCTTTCCGTTTGCGTACATAGGATGTGTGGACTGATTTGCGACGACCCTTTGGAATTCATCAAAAACAGGTCGTCCTATATCTTTCTTGCACTAAAACAATACACAATTAACTAAATTCGTGTTTTGAGTTTGCTAACATGATGTCTTAGATTGTTTTGTACAAATTTGCAGACTCATAGAATCAAAAAGTTTGTTCTGCATAGCAACAATCCTGGGCATGCTGATTTGAACTCATACATGAAGTGCAACTTTGTGATACGTTGTTCTGATTGTAAGTCGTCGCTATTCCTGCTTTTTACTTACCCAAAACGAAGAAAATACAATACACGACATGTTTATTGCTAAAATTATATCAGATGATGGATCATTACTCCCGGATGTGGCCATTACATCCAGCTCAAAGTGGGAGTGAGTTAAGGTACATCGGCTTTTATTTAATCCTCTAGTCGATTTTGAGCATGAAAAAAGAAAAGAAGAAGAAATACCCGAACACTTGTGTGATAGAAGTGCAACACTTTGCAGGAAATCCTTGGGGACAGTGGTCAAGCTGCAATCCAAAAGCATGGATCGTCTACTGGCAATCCTTTTGGATGTGCATTTGTATACGGGTACCCTAATATTGTGTTTGAGTTGAATCATTTATCTCACTCTCGTATGATTAAGCAAGACTAGTTAGGATGTTTTCGAACAATAACAGAACACTATTCTCGACTTTTAGCTTCAAAGTAGAAACTGAAATGAAGTGTTTCATTTAGCTAGTTCTGCTTAAAACAAGCTAAACTAAACTAGAACCACCAACTTCTTGCTTCTATTATTCAAAACAGCTTTTGTACCTTTTCCTTTTTCCTATCAACACTCCCAACTTTCACTAGCATATACTTTTACAACTTCAGCTTTTGCTTCCACCTCACCAAAAGCAGAAGTTCTTTCAACTAACCACCCAAGCTCATTTCCGGTCATAATGTTCCTCATGGTACCGTTAATGTGCTCATGCACCATCAACAATTCAACTTCCTATGCAGTCTAATGGTACTTCCAACATACGGTGTGTACAAGTTGTGAAGAACCATAATCAACTGTATAATTTGTAAATATATAAATGGTGATATCTCAGGATTTTGGTAACATGTTTGATTGCTATTTATTGGTTAAAAAACATTTTGGCCCTACTTAGTTGGTCTTCTGGCAAGTCTGACTAAAAAAAAAAAAATCTTTTAATTTGGACTTGTTAATGTGAAATTTGATGATATTGTAAATAATAATAATAATAATAATAATAATAATAATAATAATAAATTATTATTGTTATTATTATTATTATTATGATTATTATTTAACACACGCCCAAGTGAGATTTGAATACGGGTCCTTGCGTGGAGAATAAACTCATTAACCATTTGGACCAATTTCGCTAGGTATATTGTAAATAATTAATGAAATACCATATCAAATACTAGAGATTCAAAATCGATATCAAATTACAAAGAGATTGGGGGAATTATTTAATTGGGCCTGATTTATGTGGATCAAGACATCTAGTGGCTTGTTTATTACGACACTATTGGACCTGGGCTGAAATTAGAAAATACTAATTTTTGGGCCCAAATTGGAACCAAAAAAATGAAAATAAAAAAATATATTCCGTTGCCGGGACTTGAACCCGGGTCTCTCGGGTGAGAGCCGAGTATCCTAACCACCTAGACTACAACGGATTTGTAATAATACTCAACTAAAAAATTATTAAATTGACAAAACCTGAATACAAATGCAAACACTTACCCTACATTTAGGTAAAATTACAACGCAATTTATCATTATCGAAAAATTACATTTTAATCTATATATATTCTTGTTTTCATGAAATCCATTAATAAATTTTATAAAAGTACACTTATATTCCCGACGCTTTTATAAAAGTTACATTTAATATATACTCAAAAATGCAAAATCAACCTAAAAGTTTACAAAAAAATTAGTTTAATTACAAACATTTAACAAAAATTAAAGATTAAAATACCATTTTTTTAATAATGATGAATTATATTATCATTAAATCTAAATATAAGATAGTTCAATGTAATTATTTTAATTTCCTTAAAAGTTTTTCATAGAAAATATATCGACACGACACCACGAAACAATTATTTAAAAAGTATGATGCTTTTGATGCCAAAGCACATGCCAATCAATTCTTGTACTATGGTAATAATTTGTACAATTTCTTTTTCGTTTTCTTAAATTGAAGAAGATACTATAACAAGAAAATCCAAAAAAAAAAAAAATTCCAATTCAAGAGAAAAACATCTAATATACAAAACGCTCTCTTTCTCTCTTTAGTGTTCACCCTAAGCTGAAAGGGGCATTTGGGCCAGAAACACACAGCTTTTATCAGCAGTTTACAATAAACAAGATAAGTTATGCAGCAGATGATGGCCTTATTTCCCTGGTCCGACCATAAATATGTACATTAAAACTGCGATCTTCTTTCAAACGACCGCCTTCATCTAAGTGAAACTTACACCGGATTCTGGCATTGAGACAGCCAGAGATCTATGTTTTCGATCAGCAGCTGCCTCACTTTATGAACAGCTTCCGGAGAACT
>JBBMKE010410423.1:0-11670 GCA_037834125.1 Lippia alba | reverse complement strand
GGCTTCAAAACACATAGGGTTTTAAGTCAAGATAACTAAAAGAATAAAACCTCACCTTGTAGCGTGCGTAGTGAAGATAAAATGATATAATCCGGGCACCTACGGGATAGTCTCGTCACCCTCGGGACCAACCTCTGAACAATAAAACAACAAGAATTGAACTTAGACTCAATATGTACCAAATAAACGCTCGGCAAAGGCTCATGAATGAGATGAATGCATATGAAGTGCAAAATGTACCAATTCAAGCATAACGAATCATAAATCGATCAAATAAATTCTGATTCATATCAAATTATATCACAATAAAAGGGAAAACATAATATAACATGTTATTATCAAGTCCAAGGGTGAAAAGGCACAAGAAAAGTGGAAGGAGAACACAAAAGGGCTTCCGAGTGCAAATGGGCAAAAATCGAAGATTTATCAAACTGCACAAGCTGTACGAAAATAGGTATATCTTGAGATTGAGAAATGATATTTGAGTTTTGTTTCTTGGAAATGAAAATATACACATATGGCTTTCCATACATGTATGGCTTGAATCATAATTCGAAAGGATGAGGAAATGACGTGGACACGAAGTTGAGTGAGTGCAGATTGGCGACACCAAAAAGAATTGGCTATATCTCACAAACGGAAAAAAATAATGATGTGATTCAAATTGGATAATGTTCTATACTTCAAGAAGTTTCTTTGGTTCAAATTTCAGATTATTTGGAGCTTGGATGAGGGGTCAACGAAGCAACACAAAATCAAACTGGAAGCAGAACAACGACCAACGGCCGTTGATAACTATGCCTTTAAAACCAACGACCATTGGAACGATGCAGTAGCCCTCTACTGTTCAGAATCATTCCAACGGCCGTTGGAACTAAAGAGGCCATTTCCAACGGCCATTGGGACCTCAAATGCACCCAAAATGAGTCCAAAGTGTAATTTTCGGCCAAGGAGGGTTCAATACGTTCCTAAACACCCCAAAACAAATCCAAACTCATGCCTAACAATATAAAATCATGCATATACATACAAGACATCAAATAGCATCAATGAATTAAGGCTTCATGCTCAAATTCTCAATAAGACATGCATAAACGTTCAAAAAGGTTCAACCGGCAACAACATACGCAAAGATAAACAAATGAATCCCAAAAGCCAATTCCTAAGCACCAAAATACATATAATTAACCTCAACACATTGTCTAGCTCAAGTAAGGAAAAAGAGAAAGAAGGGGATCAAGGTTCAAGGGGTTTTCTAGCCTACAAAACCAACACTCATGCATTTAAACATTTCATAAGTACATATAGCACGAAATTGGAGCCAAGAATCAAGTTCTCAAGCAATACATCAAAAACCCACATGAGCCATTAATACCAAGAAGTCTACAACCAACTACCAAGTAACCAGGATTATAAATACACCAAGAATTCACATCCAATACCTCCATAAATACCAATAGAGTCATCAAAAGTCATAGAATCACATTGGGCCAACAAAACCATCAAAACCTAACTATTCATGCTTCTCTCAATACACAAATTTCACCACATAAATTCAAGATGTAAATCCATAGAAAGAAGCACAAAGACAAGATAAAACCATTCATAAATTTACCTTGAAGAGAAATGGAGGCTAAGGTGGATCTTGAGCTTGGGGGTTTGATCAACAATGGAGGGAAAAAGCTTGGGAACTCCTTCTCTTTCTCTCTTGGCTTGCTGCTGCGTATGGGGCTGAAAAAGGGAAGAGAAAGGCAGCCAACTTGTGTATGAGGAAGGGAATAAATCAACAATGGCATGGCTATAGGTCCCACAAGTGTAAAGTGTATGTATTGTGTATATGGGTCGATATAAGGGTCGAAACGACGTCATAAAAATATGTGGTTAAGCTCAATAAATCCAATTCATGGAATCGAATTCAACGAAGGTGTCGGAACTCAATTTCGAGTTCCCTAGCCCAAGATTTCGCCTAAGGACTCAAAGAGGTCGTAATTACCGAACGACCCCAAAACATTCAAAAAGAGGCAAATTGAGTCCAAACTAATTACAAAACAACCCCAACCGAAAATTAAAACATGCAAAAGGGTCCAAGAATCAAATATTTCACATTGGGCATGCTCGAGAAATTAAATTCACAAATTGCATATTACGCGATTAAGAAACGTACAAATATCACATAAGGTCAAATTGTTCAAATAACTCTAAGAGAATATTCAAGAATATAATATATCAATTAAGCACAAAATAAATACGAAATAAATAAATAAACTCACACGTGGTACCAACTGTACGTGCGGAAAGTCGAGCTGTTACAACCTCCCCTCTTAAGAAGGACCTGTCCTCAGGTCCGAAGCGGGGTCTTCAAAAGCTCCGGATACAAGTTTCTCATTTTCTCCTCAATCTCCCAAGTGGCTTCTTCGGATTTTTGATCTCGCCACAAAACTTTTATCAAGGGAATTTGCCGATTTCTCATTTCCTTCATCTTCTTATCCAGAATTTTAACTAGATGCCTTATGACAGTCAAATTTGGCTCGACTTGCACCTGCTCGACTAGAAGAATAGAAGACTCATCGGGATAATATTTTCTTAATTGTGAAACATGGAAAACATTGTGTATCCCGATTAAACTCGGCGGTAATTCCAAGCCATAGGCCACTTTTCCAATTCGTTGAATGATCTCAAATAGGATTATATAGCGCGGGTTAAGCTTCCCACCTTTACCGATCTGAGCAAACCCTTTCTTAGGAGATAGTTTCACGAACACCTTATCCCCCACTTCGAATTCTAAGGGTCGTCTTTTGAGATTCGCGTACTGCTCTTATCTATCTTGAGCCGCCTTCATCCTCTACTTTATGATTTTCACTTTGTTGATCGTATCTTGGATCTCCGAATGTTTCTTAGCTCTTTCAAGCTTTCCGTCTTTAGTCCACCTCCATTCATCGACTTTTCAAAAGAGAGGGGACCGACATTTTCTTTCATACAATGCCTCATACGGAGCCATTTTGATCGACGCTTGAAAACTGTTGTTGTAAGCAAACTCAATCAAATCCAAGTATTCGTCCCACGCGTCTTGAAAGTCTAAGGCACAAGCACGAAGCATGTCCTCAAGATACCTTATTAACCTCTCGGATTGGCCATTCGTTTGTGGGTGAAATGTTGTGCTAAAATGGAGCTTGGTTCCCAAACAACTCTATAACTCTTGCCAAAAACTCGAAGTGAACCGGGGATTTTTGTCAGAAACAATGCTAACCGGTATGCCATGGAGTCTCACGATCTCCCTCCAGTACAACTTAGCTAGCTTAGGCACCTTGTCGGACATTTTAATCTTAAGAAAATGAGCTGACTTCGTGAATCAATCAACCTAGATTCCATCGAAACCTCCTTTAGTCCTTGGCAAGCCGGACACAAAGTCCATCGTCACTTGCTCCCACTTTGACTCCAGAATTGGAAGTGGTTGGAGAGTTCCTCTGGGTTTTTGATGTTCTGCCTTAACTAATTGGCACGTCAAACACCTTCTTACGAAGTTGGCCACATCCCTTTTCATTTCGTCCCACCAATACAATTTCTTTAAATCATTATACATCTTGGTACTCCCGGGATGTATAGAATACGCCGACTTGTGTCTCTCTTCCAACACCAATCTCTTAAGCCCTTCAGGAACACACACCCGAGCCTTGAACCAAAATAGACCTGAGTCGTCGAACCTAAACTTGGTTTCCGGGTCGATTCTTGCTTTTCTTACCAACTTCTGAATTTCTGGATCCTCTGATTGAGCTTCGATCAGTCTTTGCTTCAAATCTAGTTGAACAGAAATATTCGCTAAACGAGCCTCAGAAACCAGAACCACTAAACCTTGCTTGCTTGAACCCGCCTCCAAACACGAAACACTAACTTTCCGACTCAATGCATCGGTAACTAAGTTTACCTTGTCGGGAAGATACTGAATCTTACAGTCGAAGTCTGGGAAGAATTCCATCCATCTACGTTGTCTCACGTTCAAATCCTTCTGCGTGAACAAATAATTGAGACTCTAGTGGTCAGAAAATACTTCAAACGTTGCTCCATACAAGTAGTGACGCCATTTAGCCAATGCAAGCACAACTGCGACGAGTTTCAAATCATGAGTGGGATAATTCTTTTCGTGATCCTTCAATTTTCTTGAGGCGTAGGCTACGACTTTCCCATTCTGCATCAACACACAACTGAGCCCTTCCTTTGATGCATCGGTGTAAACTGTGTAGCCATCCGAACCTTCCGGTAGAGTTAGAACCGGGGCCAAAGTTAACTTCTCCTTAAGAGTTTGAAAACTCTTCTCACACGTCTTATCCCACTCGAACTTTGCCTTTTTCTTGGTTAACCGGGTCAACGGAGAGGCAATCTTAGAGAAATCTTTCACAAATCGCCCATAATACCCCGCAAACCCGAGGAAATTTCTCACTTCAGAGGCATTCTTTGGCTGCTTCCAGGACATCACTATTTTTATCTTGGCCGGGTCAACTTCTATACCCTTCCCCGAAATGAAGTGACCTAAAAAAGAAATTCTATCCAACCAGAACTCACACTTACTGAACTTGGCAAACAGTCGATGCTCTCGGAGTACACTCAATACTGTTTTCAAATGCTGCGCGTGCTCTTCCACGGATCTCAAATACACCAAAATATCATCAATAAAGATGACCACAAATTTATCAAGGTAAGGCCGGAATATTCGGTGCATCATATCCATAAACGCAGCTGGGGCATTCATTAAACTAAAAGGCATAACCACAAATTCGAAATGCCCATAATGAGTGTTGAAACCCATCTTCGGTATGTTTTCTTCCCGGGTAAGCAACTGATAATACCCTTGCTTCAAGTCTAACTTGGAATAGACACACGAACCCTGAAGTAGATCAAATAATTCTTCAATATGAGGAAGTGGGTATTTGTTCTTAACCGTTAACCGGTTCAGCTCACGGTAGTCTATACACATTCGTAACGTCCCATCTTTCTTCTTCACAAATAGGATGGGAGCACCCCACAGAGAAGTACTTGGACGAATGTAACCACACTCTAAGAGCTCATCAAGTTGTGTCTTCAGCTCCTTCAACTCTGCTGGAGCCATCCTATAAGGGGATTTCGCGTAAGGTTCTGCGCCGGGATAGAGGTCTATAACAAATTCAATGTCCCTGTCCGGAGGTAAGGACCCCAAACTCTCTGGGAACACGTTAGAAAATTCCTTCACAACCTCAGTCTCTTCGAGCTTGGCCTGATCCTTTGGCTTATTCAGTAGGTAAGCCACATAGCCTGTTGTACCGTCCCGGAACAACCTATTTGCTTCTACAAAAGAAACAAGCGGGCAAGTCTTCAACCTTTTGCCCGAAAACACCATAGAACCAAAAGAGATCTTCTTAGCAAATCAATCCATCACGGTCGGTGGCGAAACAACCAATCCATTCCCAAAATCACCCCAAACTTCTTCATCGGCATCTCAATAAAAGAATACGTCGCCTCCGGGTCAAACAATGCATGCAATGGAATGCCATGAGTGTTAATAGTACCTTCGACAACTGCGGTGGCATTGACCTCTGCATCATCTTCCTCTCTCTCCAAAGCATATGCCCTTGCTTGTATCGGAGCCCTCGGTGGTAGAGCATTCAATGGTCGTGGGTTCTTCTTCTTCGGGCAAGCACTTATCATGTACCCGAGCTCTCCACATCCATAACATCTTCCTAATTTCTTACGGCAGGTGGCTTCGGTGTGGTTTGGACCCCCACAATAATCGCATCGAATAGGGGCCGAAAGAGCGGGCGCCGGTGGCAAAAGAGGTTTGGGCTTCTTATTAGAAATATTGGAACCTTGGGGCTTGAAGACCGGAGGCCCACTATGTGATGCAGGCCTTTTACTAAAGTTTGAGCCCGAACCTTGGCCTGAAGAGTATGTTGTAGACTTCAATCTCATCCTTGGCGCCACTACAAGGATTGCTTTTCTCGTGGCCTTCTCCCATGTATTCACTGTCGACGCTTGCAAAGCAAATTAAAATTCGGTCTTAGCTCATGAATAAAATTACGGGCTTTCATAGTGTCATCATCCATAATGTAAGGGGCGTACGGGAGTAGTCTCTCAAATTCCAGAATATATTCCTCGACCGTTCGGCCCCCTTGCCTTAGCTCCGTGAATTTCTGTAGCCTTCTTTCTCGTGCACTAGGAGGAACAAACTTATGGCGAAACTCCCTTGTGAAGCTTTCCCAGTGAAACTCTTGCCCGGTCCTTTCCAAGCGGGTCCTCATAACTTTCAACCAAGTAGTGGCAGGACCCTGGACAAATCGGGCTGTACAAATAGCCTTCTCAGGTGATGGTGCCGGGCAAATTTCCCAAATGCCATTGATCTCCGATAGCCACTCCTCGGCTTGGAAGTCGTCTCCTGCATACCATTTAGGAGGGTTGTTATTGCGAAATTCTCGGAATGCGGAAGTGACTTGTCCCTCTTGGCCATCCCCAGGCGGGGTTTGGAACCGTTGATTCTGTTGCAAATGTTGCAGTAGAGCTTGCACCACATTTTCGGCATTCGGCGGAGGTGGTGATGTGGAGAATGATTGAGATCAGGGGTTTGTTCATGATCTCTTCTTCTCGGAGGCATCCTGAAAATTACAATTCAAGAAATATCGATGCATGTGGTTTAGTCTATGTATATGTAGACAAATAAAGCAATAATTAAACAAATAGGTCACAAAATATGTAAATGAATGCAAAAAGTCACATAATCCTAAGCCGAACGACCTAGACTGACACGACACGACTCAAGAGCTCCGGTTTTGCAATCGAAAGCTCTGATACCACTTAAGGATGTAGCACCCCGCACGTGAGGCACCACATCCCCCGCACTAGAGTCCAACACGTGTAACGAAATGGGACTCCGCACACGTATCAAACTATAGAGAACGGGAGACAAACAAAATCACACCTAAGCCAGGCGGTCTAGACCGTAAATCAGAGTACGATCAAACATAAATGCGGAAGCGATAATTAAATCAGCATACAAAACCCAAGATCACATAGTCTAAAACTCTCATAAGCATGCTATAATATACATAAATGTACAAATGCCCATCCAAGGCCAAAGTAATGAGCGAGTATTCAAGTCCCTACTAACAATTCATAAGTTCTAAAATACATAAATAAACCACTACAAATGCAAATGAGACTCGAGCTATCCTACAAGTATGATACAAAGACAAACTTGCCACCTAGCTCGACTCCAAGTGTACCTGAAAACTCAAAGAAAGGAAAGAAAAGAAAACACAAACGAGGGTTAGTCCTAAAGACCAGTGAGGGGCTAACACACAAACCCATAATACGTATAGAGCAAAGCACTTAACAAACTTAAACAATCCATGGCCCGAGAATGGTTTTTGCACGCCAAAAGATTTCCCGTGATAATAGATATATAGTTTGAAAATAAGAAAAAAAAGGCCGAAGGCCAAATCACCAAGTTTTAGGTATTTATAAGTCCATCCTCGTTCCATAGATTCAAACTCACACCCACGACTCGGCGAGTACGAGTCTCCAACTCCAACTTCTCAAACTCAAAGCGAAACAAAAACCAATTTCAAAAACCGACCAACTCCGGGTGATAGAAGGGTTGACGGCCCTACCTATCGGTCAAATTCCTACGAGACAGGGTTCAATTACTTCCCTGAAACCTTCGGCAGGGTTACCACCGGCTCAAGAGGAGACCTTTCCCCAATCTCCTAGGGTTAGGTAAACATCTCAAAGTGGAGAATGTTGATGGGAGAGCTCGGCGACCCACCCCTCGGTCGACCCGAGATACCATACCATTCTTCGGGGCCCAAAATCACAATTCAAAGTCCAACAAAGCCTTTCTTTCAAAGCTCACTTCTCGCACACACACACCTTTAACTCCATTTTCAAAGAAACAAAGACAAAATAGATCATACATATACATAAAGATGTTTTCAATACCCATAACAACCAGGATAAAACCCCCAAAGTACATATCAAACATATATCTAATATATAATATACGTAACTTGCATGCGGCTTCAAAACAAGTAGGGTTTTAGGTTAAAATAACTAAAAGAACAAAGCCTCACCTTGTGAAGTGCGTAGTGATAACAAAAGGATATAACCGACCGCCTACGGGATAGTCTCGTCACCCTCGGGACCAACCTCTAAACAAAACAAACAACAAGGGATACTCTTAGACTCAATATGAACCATATAAACGCTCGGCAAATGCATATGAATGCGATTGATGCAAATAAAATACGAGAATGTACCATTTATGCCATTTAAATTCATATCATATAAAAAAAATGAATAAATAAATAAACATTCAGATTTAAAACAAATAATATTCAAAGTAATTAATGTAATAATTAAATACACCAATAGATATCACATATAAAACAATTTTCATGTATTACAAGATTAATACTCACGTGTGCATGTCTTTCATCATCATTCCCATGCATTTAACAAGAATACAGCAATGTAATAAATTAATATGCCCAGCACTTAATGCCACAAAAAGCATACAAGAGTATGAAAATTCACGAGGCAGCCCGCGCGGCCTCGCGGATTCTTCGCCCAAAAGCGCGCGGCCGTGCGCCAAAAATACCCAAAATAATTCACATCTCGAACTTGGTGCG
Organism: Lippia alba; assembly: GCA_037834125.1. Taxonomy (NCBI): domain Eukaryota; kingdom Viridiplantae; phylum Streptophyta; class Magnoliopsida; order Lamiales; family Verbenaceae; genus Lippia; species Lippia alba. Next base: position 3,022 of record JBBMKE010410423.1, on the reverse strand, counting down.
CGGCCGTGCACATTTCACTACATAATACCGCGCGGCCTCGCACAAATTCAGCCCCAACATCGAACACATGCGCGCGGCATCGCACAAAATGGCCTGCAATCCGCACAGCCGCGGGCGTCTGTCATGCTTAAAAAAAGAGTGTAGCAGGGGTAAAAACGCAACAAATATGCAAGGGATCAGCACAGCAACAAAGCTCACACATAAGGACATCAAATCAAGAAGAAAGGATCTGAAATTCAAGAGTTTAAGAGCCTAAAACTCCTCCATAACAGCAAGGTGCGACAGCAGCAGCAAAGAAGGAAAAAGTCCAAAATTTTCAAGTTAAACTTCAAGAAATTCATAGCTCATTAATGGTGAACACTTAAATACTCAACTACCAAGAATATTCAGTTCATAAATGCATTAAATGTGCTCAATAGATCAACAATCCAGCCTCAAATCATCAAATAACCAAAAGATAGCATAAGATTCAAATTTTCATCAAAACCCTTACTATTTATTCAAAAATTCATTCCATAATCAAACTTCCATGAAAATCAACACACCATGGCTTAAAAGATTCAAAAGATGGTGGAGAATAATATCATAAACTTACCTTTTGGATTGATGAAGAAATCGAAGGGTATTGAGCTCAAAGATTAAAGATGAAATGGTATTTTCTCTTCTCCCCTTTTTCTTCCTTGGTTAGCTGCGTTTTTCACCCTTTAACTCCAGAGATTCTGAATGAAAATATTATGGTGAGATAGAGGGGTAAGTGAGGGAAATGTGGGACCAAGTTTGACCCAATTTGGTCAAGAATTGAGCTAATTAGAGGCAAAATGGTAAAGTGTGGCAAATGTGCGCGAGATGTATAATTCGACGAGGTTTCGGAGGTCCAAACGGGCTTAGAAACATGCAAGGCTAGGTTCAATAATTTCCAATTTTCGTTGTGAGTTCAGTGATACTTCCGGAATTCGAATTCGAATTCCCGAGCTCAAGTTATGGCCTCTGGAGCCCAAGGCGCGCTAAAACGTTTAGGCCCTTAAGTCCCTTTTTCAAACAAAGAGGTTTAAAACCTCGACAAACAGATCCAAAAACACGCCACGAACATGGAAATACATCCATATATCAAATATCTCATGCATAGCAAGAAGTCACAAAAATTGGAATTAATTTCGGGCGCAAACGGATGAAAATGAAATTAAAATAGCAAAACAATTTAAATTTCATATTCATATTTCGTAATATAATTTCAAATAGTTCATAAATATTAAAGTTAACATTCAATTGCATAAATTAAATAAATTTAAGCACAATTAGCACACTCGTGACGTCATACCTGGAAGTACGTACGGGTGGGATGTCACAGTTGGATTTTGTGTTTATTCATGGTGGCCATTGTTATTGTGGTGACGTGTGGCTGATGGAGAAGAAAAAGCGGGGGAGGGCCAGTGGTGGAAGGGCTGCTGAGGCGATGGTGGTGCGATGTCCGTTTTTTCAGTGGCTAAGGATGTGGTTTTGCGCCTGCGGCGACGATGTCCGTTTTTCAGATGGCGATGGCGGTGAGTGGTGAATATATATATACAGGGGTAAAATAGTAGTTTTGTATAAAAAAATGAAGAAAATTTCAATCTCAGTGTGGTGAACACGCGTGAAGCACAAATTCTCATTTCAGGATTTTTTTTTAAATTTTTTTAAAAAATAAGGTTCTTTGAAGGTTTTTTTTGTGATTTATTTGCATAACACGGGGGAGTTCCCTACAATTTTCCCCCAAAATTAGTCCGAAAATTAAATAGTGTAATTGAGTAAATTTGTCCCAATCAAATTTAAGCTCAATTATTTTTATATAAAATAAAATATTCATAAAATTATCAATATTACAAATTTAAATAATATACACTGTTTTCCAATTCAACATTTAAAGTCTTTACAAATAAAACTAATACATTTTTTATATAGTGATATTATAAAAAAAATTACTTAAAATATTATTTTCTTAAATTTTCACAAAGAATAAAATAATTTTTTTTTTGTTTTTTGAAGTTTTCATGTCAGAGTGTCTGGGCTGTGTTCGACAAGTTTCGCGCTGTGTCCGAGCCGTGTTTGACACTTGTCTCCAGCATGTCTGATTTTTTTATAGTTTTGGCCATATCTTGCCGTGTCGGACATGTGTCGGTCCCATGTCCGTGTCCGACACTGCATGGGGGTTAAAATATGGAGTGCCCGTGCTTTATAAGGTGTTGAGTTGCGCAAAAGAAGGCAGAAGTGGAGCAGAAGGCCAATCTGAAACCGGTGGGGTTTGACTCAGTGTCGGCACTCAGATACTCAAGTCAGGTATCGATCTAAAGAAAAGAATCGAGTAGACTTAAGGTGTAATAATTGTTCTTCCCAAATGTCATTAATGAATAAGTATTTATACCTTGGAAATAATGATGGGGTTTTAGTACGGATTATCACGTGCAATTAATGCATCCCAGGTACTGTACATAATACAATTTATCATTTAATGCTATAGGCGGCTCCAGGGCCCCACGCTCGTACTTGATGTCAAAAGCTAGAGGGCTAGGTTAAACCATACACATCAAATTGACCTATATGACCTTGTCGAGGTCTATTGATCAGCTCTAGCGTGAGAGCAATGGCTTTGTGTTGTGTCGACCTGTATCTCAGAGCTTGACTTGACCTAGAGGTCAAAGCTGTCGGATTTTGTGACGCCCTAGCGTGGGCCATCCACATCCCCCGCACCCGGGCGCAAATTCACATACGAAATGAACTTCCATACATGAGCCTGAACCCGAGCGAACGGAGACCTAGACACGCACACACTAGGCTAAGCAGGGCTAGACCCTAAACAGAGCGCGCAAATCACAATAAAACATACATGCGGAAGTAACAAGATCCAAATAACAAAGCAATAAGCATAAATAAAAGTGGCTACAAGCCCAAAATTTCCATTAAACAACAACGAGTTCGATACATAATACATAATACGAGTCTAGTACATGCTAGCAGAATAACAAGAATAAACGAATTAAATACAAAT
>JBBMKE010410403.1:0-11671 GCA_037834125.1 Lippia alba | reverse complement strand
TGTTGATCATGGTGTTTTTGGTTGATGGCATTAGTGATAATTTGAATGGCTGCAAAAGAGTTGTGGCCGGTTGAACAACCAAAATCAGCAATGCAGATTGTGCCGTCCGGGCTGGTTTTGATGAGGTCTAGTTTTGTGGAGATTTCTTCTTCAATGATGGCCTTTGCAACATCCACTGCTGCTCTCTAAAGAAAATTAATTAGACATCAATATTCATTCAATCGTAATTAACAATCAACACAAATATTTTTTGGTCCACCAACACAAATATTTTAATTTTACTTGTCTTGTTTCAATAGTTTTCTTTTTAGTTTATCTGTGCAAGTGCAACATCCACAAAAACTACATACATGCAATTATATTTTCTGAATTTGTTGTAGGGGTGTCAAAATCTTGACATGATCCGAAAATTCGATCCGACCCACCCCTCAAAATATCAGGTTTTGATTGAGGATTTTCGAGTTCGAATCAAATTGGGTCAGACCCAGGTTAAGGTTCAAAATTTTTGAGTTCGGATCAAATTGGGTCAGACCCGAAATCAACCTGAGGAGATGAGAGAAAAACAAGCGGGGTCGACCTAAAGTTTGGGCGGTTGACCCAATAACTCAAATCCACCCAACCAACCTAACCCACCCGCTAAAATGGGTACTATAAATAACAAAACCCTGATTATTTTTTATTCGCACCCTCTGACTCTTACCAACGCCATTTCCACTCTCATACCCCACTCATTCCCATTCAGAAGCCACCATCTCCAGCACCGCTTGCCACCAACACTCACCGCCGCTCCATTTCCAACACTACTCACCATCATCATCTCGTCGTTTACATTTTCCCACCCTACGCACTCTTATTTGCAACCACCTTTTCCAGCACCGCTCGCCGCCACACAGCTCCATCTCTGGCAGCATTCATCGTCGTTCCATCTCCAACACCACTCAGCATCATCATTTCGCCACTCACCTCCGCTCCATCTCCAACGCCACTCACCGGCATTCAACGTCTACCTGTTCTTCATATATTTCTTTATTTTTCATGAATTTTTAGATCTATTTAGCATTATTATCAATACATCAAAGATCTCTCTATATTTATAGATCTATTTATATCACTATTATAGTTTTTTTAGATTCTTATTTACTATTATGGCCTCACCACTTATGATTTATCTCTTGCTAGCAAAAGGTTGAGTTTCGAACTTCTTTCTCTTTCCAATTTCAGTCTTTTTCGATATTATATTTTTAATTTTTCCATCTAATTTAATTTTTTTTAATTATACTCTGATTTCATCCCGAAAGCTAAAAAAAAGTCCTAATTTTATTGACGTGGCATGATTTCAAACAAAAATGAATTTTTTTTACAAACCGGACCAATTAAAGAATACTTGTCATGTGGAAACTAATATATACTAGTAACTCCGCACATTCTATGCATGTGCAAATAAAAATAATTATTATATAAATATATTAAAATTAAGGTGAATTTTTTTATTTAAATATACAATTACTTTTTGTATAATCATTATGATTAATAAATGAATGGTTGCATAAAATAATGTTATATTAAGAATTATAAAATTTTAAAATATAAGTGAAAAATGATAAAAATTAAAAGAAAAAGAATCGTGATGAGAAATAAAAGATAATTAATTTAAAGAAGAGAAATAATGAGAGAGAAAAGAGAAATTAAGAAAAAGTGGAAGAGATAAAGTCGGATAAAAAGAGTTAATAAAAAATAGAAAAAAAATATTTTTAGAGTCCAAGAGACCATCTTTGCCTCTCGTGATTAATATATAGTACAGATATTGAAAAATAAAAATGAAATCAACCACCAACCCCAAAACAACACCCCCGGACGTTTCTCACCACCCTCAGCCATCTTCTTCCCACACTTACCATTGTGCCGCCGTCGCCGTCCATTTAATTTGAAGGCTTTAGCGAGGACACATTTCCCACCCTAAATCCCAGCTCTTTTCTTGATGTTGTTTTCTGGATCTGTTGTCCACGGGGAAGAGAGGCTGCGTGGTCGGGACATCCGTCGTTCGCAGTGGCGCCAATCGTCAAAAGTGAGCCGGGTTTTCGCTTCTGAGCTGATCCGAGCCCATCAATTGAGAAATACAATTAACTCAAAACAAAGAAAGGAATTTGTCTGAATAGTGAGGGAGAAAGTTCAACTGTGGCTCCTCTCTCTTTCTTTCTTTCTCAAACACGACAATACATACACGTATAAATACACAAGTATATGTATGTGATACACTCTCTAACCCTACGGATACGGACATGACATGATACGTACAGCGACACAAATTTTTTCTTAAAATTTTCAAATAAGGAATGTCGGATACGATATCGAACACGAGTGTCCGACATGTCACACGGCACGATACGACATGACACGACAAAATGATATTTTTAGAACTATCTGTACACCATTTATTGGAAAATAAACTTAATTTTGTATTTAATATAATTAGATTTAATTAGTAGAATATGCTAGAAATTGGATTAGTGTAGATAAATGTAGAAGGATAATTAATTAGGTAGTTAGGAGTTGAGTAGTTGAGGTAATTAAACATAGTGACTATAACTTTGCTACAACTAGTAGTTGAGGTCTATGTTTTAAAACTCGGACCGGACCGGACCGGCCAGTCGAACCGGGTCAACCGGTGACCTGCCGCCCATCCAGTCCGGGTGACCCCTTTTAACTGCCTCTTCCGTGGACCAGCCTAGCCCATTTAGAACCGGCTGAAAATCAGTTATGAACCCGGACCAGACCGTTTTGCAGCCCAGTTGAGCCGGATTTTCTTTCTTTGTTTTTTTTCAAAATTCAAATTCAAAATATATGTAATGGTTAGGGGTTGAACACAAGACCTACGCATTTCATCAAACCAACTTCTCTACCAAGTTGCTTGATAACTATTTTGTTAATAAAATTATTAATACGACTGAAATAGATAATAAGCTCAATGAATTTATAAATTATATTTAAAAATTGAGTTTGAACAAAATATTAATTACAACCAGAAGTAATATGTATGTAATATGAACTAAATTTCAAATATGGATAAAATAATGCAAAATATATATATTTTTTGTAATATATATTTATAAAATTATCAATGTATATCTGATTTTTTTTCAACTACAAATAGTATGATATTTGTTAAATTATTTTTATCTAAATTGTTTGTAGACCTATCATTTTCAAATTCATTATCATATAATGTTATTTGAAAATTAATGTGTAGTGATAAATAATTTAAAATTATATCAAATTTTTTTATAATATTTAACTTATTTTATAATTTATATTTAATATTTATAATATTATATAATTAAATATATTTATTAAATAATTATAACGTCATACCGGTTCGACCGGTGGTTTGACTGGTCGAACTAGTAAAACCAGTAACCAGTAAGGCTTCCGGTTCGACGTCCGGTCCAGATTTTAAAACATAGGTTGAGGTAATTAAACGTAGTGACTAGAACTAGAACTCTCCTACAACTAGTATAAATAGAGGGGGTTCTCTTCATTTGTAATCAAGCCAAAAATAAAAGTTCTCTTGAGTAATAAGAAATTCTCCTCTTCTCTAATTCTCTCTAGTCTCTTCATTCATCTCCTCTAAATAAATTCCTTAGCTCTTCTTCAAAATCCCTCTTCCAACTAAATATTAATTTTCTCCTTCCAACAAAATGGTATGAGAGCTAAGGTAAGAGAAGTCCAAATTCCAAAAAAAGAAAAAAAAAAGAGTGGTGGTGGAATGACCCTCTTCAAAGTTTCTATGCTCAGCAAAAACAATTATGATAATTGAAGCATGAGGACAAAGGCTCTCTTAGAAGCACAAGATGTGTGGGACATTGTTGCTAAAGGCTACAATGAATCCAAAGATGCTACCAAAATTGAGAAAGATGTAAAAAATTTGTGAATGAGAGACAAGAAGGCTTTCTATCTCATCTACCAAGCCTTAGATTAGAAGGTCTCGAGATGATGTCGAATGCAACTACGGCGAAGGAGGCATGGGAGAAACTCTAAGTGTCATATCAAGGAGCGGAGCAAGTAAAGAAGATTCATCTTCAAAGGTTAAGGGAAGAATTCGAATCTTTGCATATGAAGTAGGGTGAGTCCAACTCTGATTACTTTTCAAGTGTATTATCAATTACTAACTAATTGAAAAGAAACGAAGAAAAATTAGATAATGTGAGAATCATGAAGAAATGTTATGATCTTTGGATACCAATTTCACCCATATCATAGTGACTTATGAAGAAACAAAAAATTTGGAGGAGACGCAATCGAACAACTTATAGGAGCGTTACAAGCCTATGAATAAAAGCATAAAAGACAAAAGGAAATTCAAGAGCAACTTCTCAAAATGCAAATCAACACCAAATATAAAGAAGAAAAGTTCGAGAATAAGAGAATTCTAAGAGAAAGAGGTCGTGGCCAAATATAAAGCGGTTGTGGTCGAGAAAGAGGAGGTTCATACAATGGTCGTCAAGATCGACAAAGAAGCTCAATGAGTGGCCGCAGTGGAGGCAACTTGATGAGACAAGACAAATCACAAAATGTGATGCTTCAATTATCAAAGATCGGGACATAGAGCTTCCGAATGCCAAGAACCGAGGGTTGAAGAGAAGGTCCACTACATGGAAGTGTCAAATCGACAAGAGGGTACACTATTGCTAGATTATAAGGAAAATATGGAGAACCAAGATAGCACGTGGTACCTCAACATGAGATCTAGGAACCACATGTGCGAAAAAAGGGAGATGTTCATCCAATAGGACGAGACAGTCAATGGCAACGTCTTCTTTGGGGATGAATCAAAGATTTTAGTGAAGGACAAAGGTAACATTCTTACCCCCTAAAGAATGGAAAACAACAATTTATCTCAAATATTTACTATGTCCCCAACATGAAAAATAATATCTTAAGTTTGGGACAACTTTTAGAGAAAAACTATAATATCCTAATAATAAACTATAGTCTTTCAATAAAAGATTATCGGAATAATTTAATTGCTAAAGTCTCGATACCAAGGAATAGAATGTTTATGTTAAACTTTCAAACCGATGTGGCCATTTGCCTTAAAGCTTGCATTAAAGACACATATTGGCTTTGGTATTTAAGATTTAGGCACTTAAAATTTTGGCTGATTGGAATTATTATCACAAAAAGAAATGGTATGAGAATTGCCCCCACATAAGTCCATTGGATCAACTGTGCGAAGAAACTCTACTCAGAAGACAATTTAGGTAAAGCTTTCCAAATGAGTCAAATTCAAGAGCATGAAAAACATTGGAGCTCATCCACGTTGATGTTTGCGGCCGATCAACACTCTATGGGTAAAAGCAATTATTTTTTTCTCTTTATTGATGATTATTCTAGAAAAACATGGGTGTACTTTTTGAATAAAAAATCAGAAGTATTCAAAATATTCAAGTAATTTAAGAAGTTAGCGGAGAAGGAGAGCCGACGTGAGATCAAAGCACTGAGATCCGATAGAGACGGTGAATTCACTTCAAGAGAGTTCTAAGAGTTTTGCAAGGAGAATGGGATCCCCCGTCCTTTGACAGTCCCAGGATTCCCTATTAAAATGGAGTGGTAGAGAGAAATAATAGCATAATCCTTGACATGGCTCGGAGTATGCTGAAAAGCAAAAATATGTCAAAGGAGTTTTGGGCAGAAGCTGTAGCCACCATAGTATACCTAATGAACTGATCTCCAACAAGAAGTGTGTAAGGAATTACACAACAAGAAGCGTGGAGTGGAGAAAGCCTGGCACCTCGCACCTCAAAGTCTTTAGGAATTTTACATATATGCATGTACCAGACATAATGAGAACTAAGCTGGATGATCAAAATACAAAGCTAGTCTTCATCGGATATTGGAAGAGTTCCAAAGGCTACAAATTATATAATCCAGGCAACAAGAAGACGATTATAATTCGCGATGTACAATTCGATGAGCTTCGGAGTGGAATGCTTGGGAAGAAAACTACAATCTTCAACCTTACTTGGTCGATGTAAATAAGCAATTGGATATTGAACAAAAGACCGTAACTCCACCATCCTCGCCAAGAGCCAACACCACATAGTTCAGAGTTAAGGACACCACATATGAGAGACTTGCAGGATTTATATATATGAAGCCATCGAAAGACAAGATAATCTCACCTTATTCTATCTTTTTGCTAACTCTGAGCCACTAAACTTTCAAGAGGCAATATAAGGTACAAATTGGAGAATTATAATAGATGAGGAGATTAAGGCCATCGAAAAGAATAACACGTGGCACCTCACCTCATTACCCAAGGGACACAAAACAATAGGCGTGAATTGGTCATACAAGGTAAAGAGAAGTGCTAAAGGAGAAAGTGAAAGATACAAAGAGAGATTGATAGCAAAAGGATACAGTTAAAGAGCAGGCATCGACTACGATGAGGTGTTTACTCCGGTCGCTCGTTTGGAGACTATAAGGTTGATGATTTCTCTCACTTTGCAAAATCGGCGGAAGATTTATCAAATGGACGTGAAGTCAACCTTTTTAAATGGAGAGCTCGAAAAATAAGTGTACATCGAGCAACCACTAGGATACGAGGTAAAGCACTATGAAGAAAAATTGCTAAGATTGACGAAAGTACTATATAGGTTGAAGCTTGCACCGAGGGTTTGGAATAGTCAGATCAATAAGTACTTCCAACAACATGGATTCATGAGATGCCCTTGTGAACATGATCTGTACGTCAAAGTCAAAGTCAAAGATGTTTTACATCATGATCATGCATCTGTACGTAGATGATTTGATCTTTATAGGCAGTAATCCAAACATATCTGATGATTTCAAGAAAGCATTGATCAAGGAGTTCGAGATGACGAACATGTGCCAAATTTCATATTATCTGCGTAAAGAAGTCAAGTAAGGAGATGATGGCATATTCATTGGCTAAGAGCACTATGCAAGAGAGCTCCTAAAGAATTTCAAGATGAACGACAGCAAACCCGTCGCAACACCAATGGAGTGTGGAGTAAAGCCGTCGAAGAATGACAATGGAGAAAAGACAGGTCCAACAAATTTTAAGAGTTTAGTCGGCAACCTTCGATACTTAACTTGCACACGACCCGATATACTATACGTCGTGGGACTAGTCAGCCGCTACATGGAAGCTCCAATAGTGAATCATCTTAAAACGGCGAAAAGAATACTCCACTACATAAAAGGTAAGATCGAAAATGGGATACTTTACTCTTATTCTAACAATTTCAATCTTCATGGATACAGTGATACCGATCGATTGGGCCGGAGTCTTGGATTAAAGAAAAAGTATAAGTGGATTTGCTTTCTTCATTGGAGATACTGCATTCACTTGGATGTTAAAAAGCAACCGGTTGTGACACTCTCCACTTGGAATATGTTGCGGCGACATCAAGCGTGTGTCATGCAATTTGTCTACGAAACTTGTTAAATGAGTTAGGAATGGTGCAAAAGGAGGCGACAACGGTCTAAGTTGATAACAAGTGTACAATAGCCTTAGCTAAGAATCTAGTACTCCATGATCGAAGTAAGCACATCGATACACGATTCTATTACATAAGGGAGTGCATTGCTAAGAAGGAAATTCAACTCAAGTATGTTGCGAATTATAATCAAGTTGCAAATATCTTTACCAAGCCACTCAAGACGGACACCTTTTTGAAGATCAGAAGCTCACTTGGCGTGATAAACTTAATTTTGTGTTTAAAATAATTAAATTTAATTTGTAGAATATGTTGGAAATTTGATTAGTGTAGATGAGCGATAATTAATTGGGCAGCAAGAAGTTGAATAGTTGAGGTAACTAAAATGAGTGACTAAAACTCTCCTGCAACTAGCATAAACAGAGGAGATTCTTTTTATTTATAATCAAGTCAAAAACAAAAATTTCATGAGTAATAAGAAATTCTCCTCTACTCTAATTCTCTCTAATCCTTTCTTTCTTTTTTTTTTCTTCTCTAAATATATTTTTTAACCCTCCTTCAAAATCCCTTCCCCCAATTAATTATAATATTTTTTTCCTTCCAATTGTGATTACAGTAAGTATTGTTTTCTTGGTAGGAATAGTTTAATGTCTGTGGTGGGCTTTGTGTTGAAATTGAATAATGGTTGATGAAGGGGACAATTCTATGATGGTTGATTTGGAGCGGTGGTGAGGATCAGTGGTGGGCGCCGCGGGAAACAGGTGGGTTGGAGGAGGAGGAGGAAGAAGGGGTTGGTTAAAGTTATAATTTTATTTTTAATTTTCACTTTTTTATTTTGTTAATTTCAGGCTGAAATCGGGTTATAATTACAAAAAAAAAAAAAAAAATCAGTTAAGGGAAATGAAAACACGATATTGAAATGAATTGAGATTCAAAAAGATATAGGACGAGTTTACTTAAAAGTTTGCAAACCATCGAGAAACGGTTAAGAAATATATAAATTGTGGGTATATACACAGATTTCTTTTACTTTAATCCATAACTTTCTATTTAAATAGTCTTAAATTCTTTTATTTTTATTTTTCTTAGTTTATGACATTATCTTTACATATTTGTCCTTATCATGTTTTACTAAATTAGTGCTACTTTTCTATTTTAATACTCACTAACATGTGGCCAAGAAAAACTGTTGTGGAAGAGAAGCATATTTGAAATAGCAGTGAAGAGAAAAAACTCCTAAACTAGCGGGATATATATGCGGGAAAGTAAGTGGGAAAATTTTGGATGAAATTATTTCAAATAAAAATGCGGGAAAATAAGTGAGAAAACAAGTGGGAAATTTTTGGGAACGTCAAAAGAAAGGGTATTAAAAATATCTCTCCAGAAAAAGTTGGTTATTTAGCGGCAACTTTTATACCAGATTATTATCTCAATTCTTTTCCATCCTGAACCCGTGACTCTAAGAAAAGAACAGATTTCTTTTCTATTAAAGTAAAGACTAGATTATAGATCTCAATTTTACCAAACCCTTTTATTTTAGAAAAGTAAACTCGCTCATAAGTTACACAATGATTTTTACAATTTTACCTAAAAATTAAAAGCGATTTATATAATACTTATGGTACCAAAATGAAATTAAACTTGCAGTTATATTATACCTGATAGGAGGAGTTCTAGGCATAGCTGAGAGGTCCGTCGCCAGCTTTCATGGAGGCAGGTTTTGCCACTGGTTCACCATTTCTCGCCATTGATCGATCAGCTAGATCGATATTGTTTCAATCAAAAAAAAAGAAAAAAAAATATCTGTATATTTCAATATGCAGCTTGACGCTCAATTGAGAGGTTTTTAAGGTATATATAAGGGTGAAGACAACTTGATTGATATTTAAAATTATATCATATTATATTAATTAACGTCATGATTTACATACATCATATAAAAAAAGCAAAAATGCCACCGACGAGGCCAGCGATTCCGTTGGACTAAATCATATAATATACTGCAAAAAGCGTAGATTTGTGGTTATTCTATTTCATTTGCTCCCCCTTCTTAAATTGTGCGTTAGTGCTATGACGTGACTATGTATTCTAGTGGTCGTTTGCATTTATTAATCTCTTTGTATGGTTGTTGGGCTATGTATTTATTGTTTTCTTGGTTTTTCCCCTTTCTTTTTTTCATAATTTTGTATATTTACGGATCTCGATTCTTCCTCTCTAACTTCGTCCATATATTAAGATGGTATACATTATGATGGATTATGTAAGAATTCTGCTCTGAGAAGATAAAAATGGTGACTTTATCAGAAGGTAAAATTGCTTTACAAAAACACTTGCAAATTAATTAATGGAACAACACTTGTTTTCACCAAAAAGAAAAAAAAAACTATTTGAGAACAGTAAGCCACCCTTAGAGAGATAAAGACGATAGTGGTGGTCTTGAAGCTTGGGTTGCCATGACGTAAGAGAAATCGACTGTCAAAATTTATTAAAAGGGGTTTAGTGTGATATATTTCAAAGGTTAGGGGCAAAATCGCACCGCTTCAAAGGTTAAGAGGGGCAAAACGCACTAAGCCCCAAAAGACAAGGGGTGTCTGGAATTAGTCCTAATAATAATTATAACAAGAGCAAATTATTAAAAACGTCTCTTAAAGTGAGTCATATACGGTTTTGGTCCCAAGAGTGGTAAGTGACTCACTTTTGGTTCCTTAAAGTGGCATTTTGCTCGATTTTGGTCCAATTGACCACTTTCCGTCCAGGATAACGGTTGACCGTTAAAAAAAAATACTTTTTACCCTATTTTCTTAAAAAAGTTACTTTTTATTCCGTTAAAAAATTACTTTTACTGTTAAAATGTAATATTTATACGTATATATACATATGTATATCTGGAAATAGCAGATAAATCCCTCCATCATAGCCTCAATTTTACTTCAATCCCTCCTCCAATCTCGGTACCTACTAACTCCCCAATCCAATTTGGCAATTTTATTTCACTTCCTAATTGGTGTTATTTTACCAGTATGCCCTTTGAAAGCTATGACTTTTCCTCCCAAATTCATCACTTTCATTAATGTTATATCCAAAAAGAAAAACGGCCGACGGTGGGGGAGCTTACTGAGCAAACTTCCGACGATGTCAAGAACTGATTTTTGGGCAAAAAATCGACGGTGGTGGCCGGAGAAGTGGGTTTTAGTATGGAGGTCAGAGATTGCAATCGTTCAAGGAGTTCCGTTGCCAATCGGAGTCTTCCGCATTAGGGTTTTCGGTTTCGAGGGATTTGAAGCGCCGACGAGGATGACGACCACATAAATCACTTGTTAAAGTTTGATTAAATTAGGAATTTTTATTGCATGTTGATTAAAGCAAAAACCCTCCATTGCTTGCTCACATCATCGATTGCTTTCGCATATACCCACAATTCCCCTGCTTTTGCTTCAGCTTCTCTTCCAATCTACGTTTTTGTTCATCCAAGACTGCTCATTCCATCATTCTTGAACAATTAACCCTAACAATCTTGCTCGGGTAATTGTGTTGCATCATACCTACGCATGGGCAGAGAGTTTCAGAGAAGTTGTATATGAATTGTTAAATTTGGCAGTTAATACAGGACCTGAAAACCCTCAGATTTAATCAATCAAGTTCAGGTGCTTTGTGGGATTCTAGTTCTCTCTTGTTTTCTTTCTCCGTCAGTAGTGTTTTAGTCTAGTGATAAATTGTGGATTTTGATTTTAATCAAATAAATAGGAATTTTAATTCGGTAGGTGATGACTCGTAATGGGGTTGGTGGGAATCTTAGATTGGGAGGTGATTACATGAAATTGGAGGATGGTGGGGAAACGTCGACGTCGGGTTGTTGCGGCGATGCTAGTGGTGGTGGATGCGGTGGTGGAGGGTGGTGGTGGGCGAAGTTGGTACTGGTAGTGTTGTTTGTTGCCACTTTGGGGGTGGTTTTTTTCAAATGGGTTGACCCCTTTTTCATGGATGAGGTAATTCTTTTATGTGGATTGCCTAAAAATTTGATTGTTTCCTGGAATTCTTGTATTGTTTGCACGAATCTATGTGTTTTTTTAACTGTTGGTCTTGTAATTTTAGGACTACTGGAGTAGTTGATGATTGTTTGATGCTGAGTTTGTTAATGTGGGATTTTCTTTTGATTATTGTTTGAACTGAATGGGGGAAAGTTTAATCTTTTCACGAGTTCCTCAGGGTAC